>JAGKTI010021296.1:1808-15104 GCA_018397915.1 Birgus latro | reverse complement strand
GAGGATCCAGCAAAAATAAATAAATAAATAGAAGTGTAGAAATAGGACGCAGAGAGAGAGAGAGAACAGGGGAGGGGCTACAGGTCTGCAAAATTAAAACTATAGACAGGGAGGTCCTTATGCATGCCGCCTCTTATCACCCAAGGAGAGAGAGAGAGAGGTGAGATGAGAAAAGGAGGAGAGGGGTGTGGCTGGGTAGGAAGAGAGAGAGAGAGAGAAGTTGTGAGAGATAAGATGTGACCGCTAGATTGTGGGGGCTGCATGGGGGTGGGGGAGCCAAATGACCTAGTCTCTCTCTCTCTCTCTCTCCCCCCTCTCTCTCTCTCTGTGTGTGTGTGTGTGTGTTTTAATACAAGAAATCCCACAACCAAATGCAAGCGAAATAAAATATAATGAAGTCGCCTTATTTAATGGTTTAATGGTCGCTGATGAGACTTGGGTAGTAAACAATAAAGGAATCCTTCGAAGTTACAGAGAGAGAGAGAGAGAGAGAGACTAGGTCATTTGGCTCCCCCACCCCCATGCAGCCCCCACAATCTAGCGGTCACATCTTATCTCTCACAACTTCTCTCTCTCTCTCTCTTCCTACCCAGCCACACCCCTCTCCTCCTTTTCTCATCTCACCTCTCTCTCTCTCTCCTTGGGTGATAAGAGGCGGCATGCATAAGGACCTCCCTGTCTATAGTTTTAATTTTGCAGACCTGTAGCCCCTCCCCTGTTCTCTCTCTCTCTCTCTCTCTCTCTCTCTCTCTCTCTCTCTGCGTCCTATTTCTACACTTCTATTTATTTATTTATTTTTGCCGGATCCTCCCAAGGGATGGCCTAAAATAACCAATGTCACTGAGTTACTGGGGGACTACTACGAAATGAGCCCTTTGAAGCCCCTAGGAGAGTTACAGATGTCTTCCTAGAACAGACAGATTCTTAAGTTGAGAATTTTCAAGCATATGAACTCAGCTTTATAACATACGTTCTTTAGAGTCTTTTAAAGCCTTTCTTCGCCCTTTAAATCCAAGAGATCCGAGGGTTTGGCAGTAAACAGCATGGATGTTACGTTTTGCTTCCCTTCCTCTATTCTACTTTTCCTGCATATTTCCCTTTTCCTTCCTCATTTCTCTCTCCCTCCGCCGTTTCTCTTCTTTATTATTCAATTTTCCCATTCCCCTTTCTCTTTTCTTTCTCTGTCGCTTCCACTGTTCGTATAAATATTCTGACATGTATTTTAATTTCTATTCACTATACCTCATCTCTCTTCTTTTTCCCTCTTCTTATTCTCATGTTCTATTCTCTTCTCTTCCCCCTCCTCAGACCTTGCAGTTCTTCCTTTCCCTTTGTCCTCTACATCTTTCCTCAGTTCCTTCTGAAACTTCTCTACGACACTTATCTTCCCTTCTTCCGTCTTTTCATTCTTCTTTCTCTCTGAATCTTCGTTGGCTCGTCTGTTCCCTCTTTAATTCCCTTCTCTCGGTCTCTTGTTCCTTCTACCTGCCTTTCTCCATCTCCTTCCCTTCCTTAGGTCTCTTCATCCTGTCTTCCTTCCTCACCCCTCCTTTTCCTTCCCTTTTTGGTCACTATATCCTCCTTCTCTTCCTGATTTCTTCTCCCTTCCTTCCTTCCTCCCCTCTGTAAAGTATCCTGATGTCAACAAAGGAGGCAGACGAATCCCGTTACTTGCTGGCCCCTCCCTCCCCCCCTCTGCTGTCAGTCCCTCCACCTTTCCCCTTCCCTCCTTCCTATCCCTCCACCCTTCCCTCCCCCCTATCCCTCCACCTTTCCATTCCGTTTATTCCTCCATCCTTCCTTTCCTCCCTCTCTCCCTCCATCCTTCCCTCCGTTCTGCCCCTCCACCCTTCCAGCCCGCCTATCCCTCCAAATTTCCCTCCCTCCAATCCCTCTATCTTTCCATTCTTCTCTCCCTCCTTCCTATCCCTCCACCCTTGCTTCCCTCCCTCCTTCCCTCTCTTTCGCTGTCCCTTTACCTTCCCCTCTATCCCTTCCCCTTGCTCTTTTGTACCGTACCCTTCCCTCCATCTCCTCCTCCACATCTCCCTTTCCCCTTCATCCCCTTCTTTCCTATCCAATTATTCTTCCTACTATTTGTCTATCCCTCTCCCTTCTATCCTATCATTCCTCCTCCCGTTATCTTTTCTGATCAGTCTTCCTCCTAACAGTCACCCTTTTCCCTCTTATTCTTACATCCTTCCCTCTATCCTCAATCCTCGTCCCCCCTCTCCTGTCCCGTCATCCCTCTCCCGAAGACCTTCCTCCTTATCTCTGCTCATTTCCCTAGTGTTTCTTCATTCTCTCTCCACCTCTTCCTTTATCCATTACCGTTCCACCCCCCTTCTGTCCCCCACTTACACCACTCTGTCTGTCCCCAACCTTTCTACCTATCCACATCTCCCTGTCTCCTTCTCACCCTTCCCACCTTGCTCCTTTGTCCCTCCACGTCCCTCCTTCCTACCTATCCCTCCATCTCCCTCCCTCCACACACACATATCAACTGAAGCATACCCCAAATCTTTCAAAATCAAATACAGTAACATACTCACGTTCACCAGAGTCTACTTCTATCAGAGTTAAAGACTGCATGAACAGCAACTTCGCTCTTAATACTGCTTCTGACTGCCTTAATGAAAGCTTCATTCGGGGATTTTTTACTTGCATTTTTGTTTTTCAGTTTCTCTGTAACGTCAATAATCGGAGGGTTTGGTAGCCGAAAGGAGAGAAATTGGGCACATATTCACAAAAACCCTTGTCTCGATAAATTACCGTAAAAAATATAATTCGTTTGTCGTATTTTTTCGATATTTTTCACTCATGTTTGTTTTTGAATTATCTGCTACCTTTATGAAGATAAAGCAAACACGAACGATCTCAGACGGAACTTTTAGCTTAAGAAGTTACATGAATACCGTCCCAGCTGTGCCGTCCTGCATCTGCAAGCTGAATAAGGTAAGATTTTCTATTAATAGCAAGGCCAAACTACCTCGCTGAGCTAGTAAGGTCACCCATGTCAGTGTATCTCTGTGTGTCTATATGTCTAATGGTCCATGGGTGTAAAAAAAAAAATGGCCTGGAAAAGGTCGCTCGCAAAAAACCTTGTCTCACAATAAAGGTTGTCCTTAACAGGTGTGTGTGTACCTCCGACCCGTCCCTCCACCCAGTCTCTTCTGCTCATCTCTCTCTCTCTCCCCCCTTTCCTAGCTCCTCTCTAATTCCCCTCCTTTCGTTCCTCCATTTCCTTCTTCTATTAATGCCATCTTTTTTTTCATTTTCCCTTCTTCCCTCAGTCCTTTTGTTTCTCTTGCCTCCTTCAGTCACCTGATTTTATTTATTCATTTATTTTTTTGTTATTTTTTGGTTTTTATTGCCTGTTGCTCGTCGTCTTTACTTCCCTTCTCATTATCGTGTCAAATTTGGTAGTTTCTAAAATTAAAGAGTCAAAATTAACGAGTCAACTGAGAGGAGAGATACATGCGTGAGGGAAGTGTGAACTGGAGAGATGGAGAGAGGGCAGTCAGATGGCGATGGACAGAATGACATGGAGGTGACTCGTTTGTGTCTATCCTTTCCGGGTTTACGGCGTCTGGATAAATATAGATAGAGTAAATAACAGATAGATATACAGATATACAGGCAAAAAAAAAAGTAACGAGAAGATCTGGTTTAGCTAATTATTCAGCTAAATTATACTGTACACCGCAAGGTCAAAAGTCAGGGTTATCTTTGTCTTGCCTTCAGCCCGAGGTCCTTCTTTTGCATTTTATTCCTGTTGCCACCAGGTACTTTGATTCACTGACTTTATTCAGTTCCAGTCCAGGATGACTTGGCGCTGGAGGACGCCTTCACGTAGAGGCACCAATCGACTCACGTGACCTGCCTGGATGCGCAAACGTCCCCCAACATCTACCTCCAATTCCCCAAAGAAGGACGTTGAACTCGAACATTAATTTCCTGCAGTTGCACCAAGTTCGGGTTCACAGGAGCCTGGGTTGCGACTATCAAGGCTAATGAATGAGGTATATCAATAAATAAAACTTTCCCAGGCTGAGAAAACGGTCTGGAGGGAGCAAGAATAACCTGAAAAAATCCACCACAAACTGAAGGGATTAATCATAAACCCTGCTTTTAGATATCACTGTTTTTTTCATCTCTCTCTCTCTCTCTCTCCCCACAACAATAACTTAGTCCTCTCTTAATTGTGAGTCAGCCTTATCGCCTCCCTCTATCTCTCTCTCTCCATCTTCCTCCCTCCCTCCTTGTCACCTCTGCTCTCTCTCTCTCTCTCTAATACTCTCTTACCTTCAATTTCCTTATCTTTAATCTCTCAATGCTCCTCTTCTTCCTCCTCATCCTACATTTTCACTCCTCTTTATTTCTCTTCCTCTTATCTTTCACCCTCTTATATATTTAAGTCTGTTATCTCCATATCTCTCCCCTTTCCTGTTATATTAAATTTCTTCGCACACTTTCTCCCTCCCTTCTTCTATATCTGAAACTTCATTTTTCTGTTCCTTCTCTCTACATATCTATTTCCAATTTCTATGATCTTGTCTCCTCATATTCCCTTTCTTCTGTTCCTTTTAATCCTCCGCATCTCTCTTCTTTTTCTCCTTATTTTCTTTTGTTTTTCTATCTTCCTTTCCGATTATATTTCTGTGTCAATGAATATGTTTTCCGTCTTCCTCTATCTTACGTGTCTATCAGTCTATCTCATTTCTAATTAGTGTCGGGAAGGGGGTGATGATAATGACGAGGACGACGATGATGATGATGGTGATACTGTTTCTCTTAGCATAACTCTTCTCTCCTTATCTCCTCCTTTCTACTTATATCTCTCGCTTTCTCTTCCTCTTTCCTTCCCTGCCTACCCTTTCTTCCCTCCGTCAGACAAAGGGGAGGGGTGACACTCTACACACTCCCCTAACGAGCTTACAAGTCCTATCTCACCTCACACCATACCTCACACACACACACACACACACACACACACACACAGCCTCTTACGGTACATTTACTTCACACATACTCATATGATACCTCTACATCATACATACATCATAAACATACATCATGCAGTGCCTATACATTATACATTATGCACCTTCTAATTACAGTATACTCACGCACTCACCTTACACAATATCTTTACGTCATACACACTTCATACAGTACCGTTACGTCATAATAATCCCATACGGTACATATAAGGCACACACCTCAAACAGTACCTCAGCATCACACATTCGCCTCATACGATAACTTTCATTACACGTCCCACGCTTCACTTGTACGGTATCTCTGCGTATTCATTCCCCACAAACCCATCTCATTCCGGTATCCCATACATGTCTCACCGACCCACCTCATACTTTAAACAACTCGTGTATTGCATTCCAGCTAACGCCAGACGACTTTATTCAGCTGAGAGTGGGTCACAGGAGGGTGATTGTTAAGATTTGCACCCCATTAATTATCTGATGATCGGAACCACAATGGTACTATATTCCAAGCAAGGTCAGATGCTTTTTTTCAGTTGTCACAATAGCTGGGAGTATTAAGCAGCTTCCTAATGGTTTGGTGAGCACCCTAGATAAGCGTTGAACCATCCAAAACATGCCTTAGTTCAATTAAAACTATGTCTTTTCGCTGGTCTCAAAGAATATTCTGAACAAACTGGAAAAAGAGATCATTATCTGAGTAATGTAGAGATGAACCATCCAAAACACACCTTAGTTTACATCAAACTGTCTTTTCGCTGGTTTCAAAGAATATTCCGACAACATTGGAAAAAGA
Organism: Birgus latro; assembly: GCA_018397915.1. Taxonomy (NCBI): domain Eukaryota; kingdom Metazoa; phylum Arthropoda; class Malacostraca; order Decapoda; family Coenobitidae; genus Birgus; species Birgus latro. The sequence goes on along the minus strand of JAGKTI010021296.1, from coordinate 9,305 downwards.
GTTCATTATCTGAGTATGGATTCGTGGGTAAAAAATTAGCCTCCAATTTTACAGTGTCTGCTTCACACTTTGGTCATGTCCATCATTTCCATCCTTGACGCTTAACATCAAAGAGAACATCTATGGCCAGAGAAACATATGTCTCCCTCAGCTCCAAACCACTAACCAGCGTAGGAAAGCAAGTAGATGTGAAATACTTGGCGAGTTTTTGCCCCCGACTGTACCTTTATTTCATACTCCACGCCACACCTTTAAGCCCCATCTCCCATCATGAAATAATTCCTCCATCTCCCCCTGCATTTCACCTACACACCTCACAGCCCCACCTTACTCATCCTCCCCGATTACCTCCCTCCTAATTTACCTCATCCTTAACCCCTTCACTGCAATGACGTTCTTTTCCCTTAATTACGCTGTCGTCAGATAATATTACTGAACAAAGGGGAAAAACCTCTCGAACTGACGAGATTACAGTTCGCCTTAGCTATTTCCTTTACGGCTAGAGATCCAACCTAACTTGAATAACGTCGACTGATGACAGTTTGATTAAAGAAAAACTATACAGTATGTGTCACTGTGCTGAGAGGACAAAACTAAACCTCGTAACTCCAACTAACTCCAGTCTCAGCCAACCTTGTACTCTACCTTCAAGCCCTATCTTTCCCTCCATTTCACAGTAAACAAACCTCATAACTCCAACTAACTCAAATCTCAGCCAGCCTTGTACTTTACCTTCAAGCCCTATCCTGCCCTCCATCTCACAGTAAACCTCTTTCATCCACCCCACACCACGCCTCAACCTTCCACCTTACATGTCATCTCAGCCTCACCTCATCATTTCAATCGCAACTCACATCACAACTCCACTACTGCATACAACACTTCACCTCACCTCAAGCATCTCATTCCACTAATTCACATTTCGTCGGGATCAGTTCAATTCACTCTTCACAATACACTTCATTATCTCACCTAACAACACTTCCCCAAAGATTACACTTCACTCCTTCCACACCTCCCTCCATCCCACCCATGACATCACCGCAATTATCGTACCTCTTGCCTCTCTTTAACATCACCTCACTCTACACACCCAACTCCACCATACCACACCACGTCTCATATGCCTCACTGTACTCCATTATAACACACCACACTAGCATTTAGATATCATACCTCATCCGCTATACCATTACCCATAACAAGTAACATACCATACCAAACATTAAATCATTACACCACACTTCCCTCCACCATACCATCACACTCCACAACTCACACAACCACCACACACATCACCACACTCCTCTCTACATACCACACCCCACTCTTCATACCACATCACACCTTATTGCACTTACACCACACCTCGCCCTCTAAATTACAGCATCATTCCACTTTCATACCTCCATCCACATCTTATCTCTTGCTTTCCATCTGCCTCCCACCCTCCCTCCATCTCTCTCTCTCACAGGCTATCTCTTTTTCACTATTTATCCTTAGCTACGCTTAATAAGTGTACATATTTCATTTTCATCCGGGAATTTTAAAGTTATGCTATGTTACTAGCTGTTTTAACTTAATGCTGCAGTAAAGAAAATATTACTGGCCTTTCCTCAACCCTTCTCTCCTGCCTCTGTCTTTCTACAACAGTCTATCTATCTTTCTACTTAACTATCAATATCTTCCACGTACAGAATATTATTTAAAGCACAAGTAACGGTGTGAGACTGGCATAGCCTAGATGTCAGGTGAGGTGAGGTTAACACGTCAGTGAGGCCACACTCCACTATTACCTCTTAAATTAGGCGAGTTTCCATCCCCCCCAACACCCCTTCTGTACCCACATCTACCTCTCTGTCGCCCTGTCTGTCTCTTCACCTGTATGCCTTATTCTTCCTTGCATATTCTTCTTCAGTCACTCAACTCTTCTTTCAGCCAATCCTCTCTTCCTTTCTTTTACCTTCCCCCCTTCACTGATTCATATATTTATCCTCTCGGTCTCTCTTTACATCGTACTGTTCCCTTCCTGTTTCCTGAAATTCTTGGCTTCTTATCCATGTTCCAGCGACATGCGAACTTTGTCTTTTCTTCCGACTGTTCCCAGATTTTTTTATTTACTTTTTTTTCTTTACCAGGAAACCCTCAGTTGTAATAGGGTTGTGGACTATCTAGCTTAATCCCTAGGCTGCTTTGTATGAGCTTTTGCTCTACATTTTTGTTGACACCAGACGATTTCATTCAAATATGGAAAACCCAACGCAGCCAAAGGATTAAGCCGATATCTTTCACGGTTCATTTTCCATTTTACTGTTTCCTTCCTCGTCTACCTCTTTCTTCATGCTTTTCCGTCCTTCTATTCCTCATCACCACCTTCTGTTTCTCTTCCTCCTCATTCCCAACACCACCTCAAGCTCAGTCTTTGCGACCTGATCCTTGGGAAATCTTCAACCACTCTCTACTTTCAGTCACTGTTCTCCGCCTCTCCTTACTGAGATCATTACTTATTTCCCCATTAATATCTTCCCAATTTTTCCCACTATCCTTCCATACCCGGAACACTACCTACTTCCCCATTGGTATCTCCTTTCACGTTCTCCCCACCCCACCTAAACAGGATCATTACTACCCTCCCGATTGCAATCCTCCGAATTTCCTTCCCACCCTTCCTTATTTCGATTACTACTGAATTCCCCACTCAGGTCCAGCCCCATTCCCCCGCCCCCATCAGTTTTCTTTCCTTTGACCGCTACTAACCTCTCCGCTGGCATCTCTCTCCTCAATAGACTATACTGTTTCCGCTTACTCCGTTTTTCCCCAACTTTCTGTACATTTTCCCACGCACGTTTTTCCCCGTTTCCTCTTTGTAACATGTCTAACAACTGAGAGCTCACCATCATTCACCATCGCCTTTTTCCTTTCTTAGATTTATTTCGTTTTCCCTACTTTCTCTTCCAAACCTACCTTTTTTCTTCCTCTGCTCTAGTCTCCTCTTCCTTACCCTCCCCTCCTTAATCTTTGTTCCCTCCTTCCCTCCATCTCTTCGTCTTCTCTCCCTCCCTCTCCTCCGGCTCCGACATCAGCATAACTTTCACTTTATTATTCCCAACACAACCTCAATTTTCTCATCCAAACCCCGCCTCAAGTACACTTTTTTTTTCTCTATTTTTTTTTTCTCCAAGTTTTATTTTTTCTATCCTAGTGGTTTTCGACACGTGGATCACCTCCTTCCTTGTGTCTCTGAGGGTCGTGGGGGGAAAAAGGGAGAAGGATGAGGATGGGGATGGAGATGAAGATGAGGATAAGGATGGTGGTGGTGGTGATGATGATGATGATGATGATGATGATGATGATGATGATGATGATGAGGAGGAGGAGGAGGAGGAGGAGAAATAGTGACACTAACCCACTGATTATTACTAGACACTTAGAAAGCTACAGTAACTACAGTATCACAGTTAACGCACTGATAAAAGGAAAGGAAAGGAAAGGAAAGTATTTGGTTCCACTCCACCAAACAGCCTCTCCAGTCGAAGGCGGAAGAATGAAATGGCGAAAGAAAAAGCATTATTATTATTATTTTTATTATTATTATTATTATTGGCGGTGGCTCAATCGGTAGAGAGGTGGCCTGCAGTTCTAACGGACCCAGGTTCAAATCCTCGCTGGGGTAGGGAACAGTTTAAGGATTTGAATTTCATTAAATCAGGCTTTACTGATTTGCCAGAAGACCAGCCGACATGCCATAAAAATACCCCCGCTAATACCAACACACCAGTCCTGTATGAGACAGCCCTAGCATGTATTCAATATGGACGGTGGGTGTTAGCGCCGAAGTGGTGACATGTAGTGGTGTATGGTATGTAGGAGAACTGCTGTGCCTTGATAGCAGGCTGTGAAGCCTATGCCCAGAGTCGGACATTATAAATAATAATAATAATAATAATAATAATAATAATAATAATAATAATAATAATAATAATAATAATAATAATAATCCATCCATTATCCAATCCTATGTCGCCCCAAAGAGAAGCGCAGGAGCCCGGGGCTAGGCAAGTTGGTCCTGACATTTAAGATGAGAGTGACCAGCCTCACTCATCCCTGTGTGGCATTACATGAACGATAAACCCCAACCATCCCTTGGATATAAGCCTTCACCGGCTCAATCCGATTGGAGCGCCGTAATTAACCACTAAACCATCAGGCGCCAAAATTTGGTTACATGGTTACCACCCAGCGAGGTAAATGGTTTCCATATAACCAAACCATACGTGCTCCCTACGTGTCAACAAGTGGGTTGGTGGAGGGTTAGTGCCCCTCCCCGTAAAAAAAAAAAAAATAAAAATAACTCAAAGTCAAATGGCCACCCCTTACGAGATTATGGTGTCTGGCAATAGATAGATAGATAGATAGATAGGTTACCACCCAGCGTGGTAAATGGTTTCCTGGTGTACAGGAAACCATTTGGCTTGTCACTCAGTGTAGAGTCACCCACAGGCAGAAGGAAGAGGAGAGAATGAAGGAAAGAATGTCAGAAGAGGGAGTGTAAAGTCACCCATAGGCAGAGGACTAGAAAAGAATGAAAGAAAGACAGAAGAGGATTGAAGGAAAGAAGGATGGAGGAGAGGAAAGGGCATACACCCAAGAGCAGTACTACATCGAGTGAAGTGGATGGTAAGCGCCCCCACCTACCACAATTATTATTATTACCATTAATAGTAGTAGTATTTTATGAAGGAGTAGGTAACGTGTTTGAGTCTAGGAAACCCTGTATATACAGTAAAGTAACGGCCACACAATTATGATGCAACGCGATGGGTTTATTCTTACTAGAACTGCTCGAGAGAAACTTTTTTTTTAATCCAAAACCAACAATTTTTTCTACTGTTGCCATTTACAGCAAGCTTCATGAAGTTGATCTGTGTTATATTTGTCCGTGAAACCTGCTCAGCTGGAGATATGCTGTCAGCTTACATACTTATCACAAAAAGATTTATAAGCCAATACAGTAGGCTACTCCACTACCCACGTCCACAGACTGCTTACTTCATAGGTCTATTCCTTAAGTGATGAAGAACAAATATCTTGTCGCCTTTACCTGCAGCACAGTCTGGCAAGTATTTAATTTAATGCTATCATATCTCTGGGAAGCTTTATTTTCTGGAACCAGATTACTAGCTACGTCAATTATAGTTTTATTTTTTATTACTATTATTATTACTTTATCATTCTGGTTATAACATCCATTACACTATGCTGTGCTTTTCAATTTTCGAAATATTTTGTCTGCCCAATGAATTTCGGAAAACTACACGACTAATGATTTGTGGGAAACTTTTTGTCTGTCTGACGATGTAATCATCAATTGTTTTAGGACCTGCTTCAAAGTACAAGGGACACTCCGTGATTTTACTTTGGTTAACCGCCTTAAGCAGCGCAGAACTGGCTCCCTCATTTGTTTTTACAGCAGTCAGTTCAAACATCCTGTACGAACTGCTCAATGTGGTGGAGGTTTACACTAAGTGCCTCTCTACAACGCGTTCTTTCTAACATATCCAGAATCTCAAACCCCTAAAGCCTTGTTCATGGCCAAATGTAGTTAGATGCAGGGTTCCCACTCTCTGATCAGCAAAAATTTCCCTGACTTTTCTAGGAATTTTGACAAAATTCCAGGTATATTTTCCTACCAAGCCAACCTACACTGAGATACTGGAAGGCAATTAGAATGGCTTCCATAATCTCAAATTATACCAGCACTGAAGGCAAGGGGTGCCAAACCCTTTCAGACTAACATCCTCTTTGTTCTGCCCTTTTTTAAATTTTTGATGGGTAACATGACTAAAAGATTCAAAATTGATTAGTAAAAATCACCCTGATTTGTTCATTACTGAGGAGTGAAGCTGCCAAAGCCATTCAGTTTACAATTAGTCTTAACTCGTACACATGGAACAAAATAATAAAAATATGCACCTTAGCATAAAACTTCAATTTTCACCAAAAATTTCCCTGACTTTTGCATGATATTTTTAAAAATTACAAAATTCCCTGACTTTTCCCAGACTGGAAATGTTTTTTTTTTTTTTTTTCAGTTTTCCAGGTTTTCCAGAGGCGGTGGGAACCCTGTAGATTGGAGGACTGATTGGTTAAGTAGCCAAGGAGGTTCTTTCCTGCCTCATAACCATCACTCATCGAATTTCATCCAGCCGCGACTACCGTTCAAGTTGTAGGAGTGGCCCAGTGCCCTCAGGTGAAAACACACCATATTTTCCTCGATAAAAATCAGTCAAGTAATTTGTTTGTTTTATTTACTTCCTCTACACACTGGTGGTTTAATTTCCAGGCATTTGTTACCATGATTCCCACTCTCTCTCTCCCCCTGCTTACCGTACCGTCAAAAATTAAATATCGTTAACTTCGTCCACATAATGACGTCTTTACATCATTCTTTTTGCCATTAAGGAGTCTGTCTATATTCTGCCCACTTTAATTTGGTCTAAATCTACAATCTCTTCATCCTACTGAACTGCAACGAGAAAAATACACTAAATATGGCGCTAGACACGGGGGTAATATTCTGCAACTAAGCATCGAGAAATAAGCTGCTGGAGAACGAAAATATCCGCCAGAGTGAGGTGAGCAAACAGTAGTAAGCTTAGCGGACACCTCGTACTGACGGGGTTACAATTACAGTAAGGTCTTTTGGTGCGTTTCCTTACCCCTTATGACCGGTGATATGCATTTCAGTCTAGTCTTGCTGCATCCAGACGATTTTACTCTCGAGACTTTTCGACCCAAACGAGTTAAATGTGCCCTTCGCTCCAAAAAGTCTTCCCGAAACTGAAGAAAATCGTCTAGAATTAGGAAGAAACTTTAAAATGCGTCATCGGGTTCAGTGGTTAGAAAGCAACGAAAGGTTATTTGGACTGAAGATGCTTAGTATTATTGCTAAATATTTCAGTTTTACGCATCTCAGGCACAAACAAGAGTAGAACTGCTCTGGAACCTGCGGCGGGGCTCCTGTTTCAAACAATTAGCTGTAAAAAGTAACTAGCCTTACCAGAGAGGTTACCAAATGGGACCACTTTTATGTCTCAGTGGACTTAAATGAAGCACTTCTACTAGATGGCGCCACCATAGGTGTCAGCTGACAGCAAATTTGGATTCTCCATGCCAAATAACCGTATATGGGACCACACTCCCGTCTCAATAGGCTTAAATTAAGCACTTTTACTAAAGTTGTCGCTAGATGGCGCCACCTCAGGTGTCAGCTGATGGCAGATTTGGATCTTCTATGTGAAATTACCTTGTATAGTACCACGGTTATGCCTCCAAATGCCTCCTGTTAACAAATCAGCCAGAAGCAGAAGAAGAACGCTGGCCACTTACTGACTTCCTGGCCATTACCGCAGATAAAAAGGAGGGAACAAGAGAACGAAAACGGGAATACATACACATGTAATAAATATATGGAGAGAGAGAGAGAGAGAGAGAGAG
>JAGKTI010021295.1:557-15822 GCA_018397915.1 Birgus latro | reverse complement strand
GTCGTGTTTAATTTTCCCACTTATTTAATATAGTTTTGCTACTCCACGTTAGCACAACTTTTTGTATTAAATCACGACTGGTACTTAGGCCAGTTTTTGGGATTAATCCTTAAATCCGTTGAGCTAGCTAGGAGTTTGGCTCAGCCAAGATCCTGTTATCTTTATTATTATCATTTTTTGATTGTTGGGGGGAGAAACTAACTTTCTTAGAGGCCAACGGTACAATATGGCAGCCTAATAGAGCGTCTAGTCTCTGCTGTGTACCGTTGAGAAAGTCTATAAATTCTCGACTCTAGAGAATTGGCGAAGTGAGCCAGCATAGCGGGAAATCGCTGCTCGATTTCAAAAGTCTATTCTCTCTCAGTAAATGACTCGACAGTCATTCTTAGCACACATAGCTATATATTGTGTACACGAGTTATACAATATCTTTACCCCTTTGAAAAACGTAAACTTCCTCTGACAGTATATTCAGAGTTTTCACCGAGAAATACGCTTACCAAAACGGATGCTATCAGCAGGAACTATTTCACAATCTGCACTACTTCTTGTCCTTGATATCACTGCTAAGAGAAAAAAAAATCGACAAATCAGAAGTTAATAAACCAGAATTCCGTCTCAAGAGGAATAACAGTATTAAGATATTTTACTTAAAGAAATGTGGTTTTCAGTGAAACAGAGCCCTTGATATTGTGCAATTTTTTTTTTTTTTTTTTGCCGCGCTGCTCGAATTATTTTTAAACTGCTTGTGCTGGAAAAATAATCGGTTTTTAAATTGTCTCTGTGACCCTCACAATGTTTCAAGGTTTTTGTTCTTAAAAAAATTAAGGTGGCAGCTCTCTTTACGTGTCAGTCGACTTCTTCTTATCCTTCATAAATGTGATATTTTCACACTCACAAGTGTCTTCTTAGTTCTGAATATAATATAATGTGTTTTACAATCAACTGAGAACACTTGAGGAAGTTGCTTATTCAGCGTTTTCGCCGAGAAATACGCTTATTCAGCCATCATTAGATTAAAAGAGAATGGACCTACTTCCAAAACGGATGCTATCAACCGGAACTATTTAACAATCTCCACTACTTCTTGTCCTTGAAGTCTCTACGAATTGGAAAAAAAAAATCGACAAATCAATTGATAATCCAGAATTCCGTCTCAAGAGGAATAACAGTATTGAAAGATTTTACCTAAGAAAATGTGGTTTTTGGTGAAACAGAAACCTTCATATTGTGCAAATGCTCGTTTTTTAATCTTTAATTATTTATTTATTTATTTTTTTTTTTACAGCCACGAGGCTCGACGTAATTTTAAACAGCTTGTGCTGGAGGAAAAAAAATCGAAGTTTTTAAATTGTCTCGGTGATCCTTACAATGTTTCAAGCTTTTTGTTCTTAAAAACTCTAAGGTGCCAGCTCTCTTTACCTGTCAGTCGATTTCTTGTTATCCTTCATAAATGTGACATTTTCAACCTCACAAGTTTCTTCTTAGTTCTGAATATAATATAATGTCTTTTACAATCAACTTTGAGAACACTGGAGGAGGTTGCAAAGTCAGCATTTTCGCCGAGACACACATCATTAGATTAAAAGAGAATGGACTTATCTCCAAAACGGATGCCATCATCCGGAACTAATTTACAATTTGCACTACATCTTGTCCTTGAAGTTTCGGCTAAGTGGAAAAAAAAAATCGACGAATCAGAATTTAATAATCCGGATCTCGACCTCAAGAGAAATGATAGTATTGAAAGATTTTGCCCACTAAAATGAGTTTTTTTTTTTTTTTGTAACACAGAAACCTTGATATTTTGCCTTTTTTTTTTTTTTTTTTTACATCCACGAGGCTCGACGTAATTTTAAACAGCTTGTGCTGGAGAAATAAAACTAAAAAAGAAAATGAATTTTTAAAAATGTCTTTGAGATCCTCACAATGTTTCAAGCTTTCGGTTCTTAAAAACCAAAGGTGCCAGCTCTCTTTACGTGTCAGTTGACTTCTTGTCATCCTTCATAAATGTGACATTTTCACCCTCACAAGTGTCTTCTTAGTACTGAATATAATGTAATGTGTTTTATAATCAACTTTGAGAACACTTGAAGTTGTACATTCATCGTTCTCTGCCTGAAATACGCTGTTCCAAAACAGATGGTATCAGCAGGAACTATTTCACCATTTGCACTACTTCTTGTCCTTGATTTCACGGCTAAGTGAAAAAAAAAATCGAACAAATCAGAAGTTAATAAACCAGAATTCCGTTTCAAGAGTAATAAGAGTATTGAAATATTTTACCTAAGGAAATGTCGTTTTCAGTGAGAGAGAAACCTTGATATTGTGCAAATGTTTTTTTTTTTTTTTTTTACCGCCACGAGGCTCGACGTACTTTTAAACAGATTGTGCCGGAAAAGTAAAAATAAAAAAAAAGAATTTTTTAAAATGTCTGTGATCCTCACAATGTTTCAAGCTTTTTGTTCTTAGAAACATAATGTGCCAGCTCTCTTTACGTGTCAGTCGACTTCTTGTTATCCTTCATAAATGTGACATTATCACCCTCACAAGTGTCTTCTTAGTTATGAATATAATATAATGTGTTTTACAATAAACTTTGTGAACACTTGAGGAACTTGCAAATTCAGCGTTTTCGCCGAGAAATAGATTAAAAGAGAATGGACCTACCTCCAAAACGGATGCTATCAGCCGGAACTATTTCATAATTTGCACTATTTCTTGTCCTTGAAGTCACTGCGAATTGGGAAAAAATCGACAAATCAATTAATAATCCAGAATTCCGTCTCAAGAGGAATGAGTATTGAAAGATTTTACTTAAGGAAATGTGGTTATGGTGAATCAGATACCTTGATATTTTGCAAATGTTAGTTTTTTTTTTTTTTTTTTTTACAGCCACGAGGCTCGACGTAATATTAAATAGCTTGTGCTGGAGAAAAAGAAATAAAAAAATCGAAGTTTTTAAATTGTCTCGGTGATCCTCGTAATGTTTCAAGCTTTTTGTTCTTAAAAACCTAAAGTGCCAGCTCTCTTTACGTGTCAGTAGACTTCTTGTTATCCTTCATAAATGTGACATTTTCACCCTCACAAGTGTCTTCGTAGTTCTGAATATAATATGTGTTTTACAATCAACTTTGAGAACACTTCAGGAAGTTGTATATTCAGAGTTTTCGCCGAGAAATACGCTTTTCCAAAACGGATTCTATCAGCAGGAACTATTTTACAATTTGCACTACTTCTTGTCCTTGATGTCACTTCTAAGGGAAAGAAAATCGACAAATCAGAAGTTAATAAACCAGAATTCCGTCTCAAGAGGAATAGCAGAATTGAGATATTTTACCTAAAGAAATGTGGTTTTCAGTGAAACAGAACCCTTGACATTGTGCAAATGGTCGTTTTTGTTTTGTTTTTTGCCGCGATGTTCGACGTAATTTTAAACTGCTTGTGCTGGAAAAAAAAAATCGGTTTTAAAATTGTCTCGGTGACCCCCACAATGTTTCAAGGTTTTTGTTCTGAAAAAAATAAGGTGGCAGCTCTCTTTACGTGTCAGTCGACTTCTTGTTATCCTTCATAAATGTGATATTTTCACCCTCACAAGTGTCTTCTAGTTCTGAATAAAATATAATGCGTTTTACAATCAACTTTGAGAACACTTGAGGAAGTTGTATATTCAGCGTTTTCGCCGAGAAATACGCTTATTCAGCCATCATTAGATTAAAAGGGAATGGACGTACTTTCAAAACGTATGCTATCAGCCGGAACTATTTAACAATCTCCACTACTTCTTGTTCTTGAAGTCTCTGCGAATTGGGGGAAAAAAATCGACAAATCAATTAATAATCCAGAATTCCGCCACAAGAGGAATCACAGTATTGAAAGAATTTACCTTAGGAAATGTGGTTTTTGGTGAAACGGAAACCTTGATATTGTGCAATTTTTCTTTTTTTTATAGCCACGAGGCTCGACGTAATTTTAAACAGCTTGTGCTGAAGAAAAAAATATAAAAAAATCGAAGATTTTAAATTGTCTCGGTGATCCTCACAATGTTTCAAGCTTTTTGTTCTAAAAAACCTAAGGTGCCAACTCTCTTTACCGGTCAGTCGACTTGTTGTTATCCTTCATAACTGTGGCATTTTCACCCTCACAAGTTTCTTCTTAGTTCTGAATATAATATAATGTCTTTTACAAATAAGGTTGAAAGCACTGGAGGAAGTTGCAAAGTCTCCGTTTTTGCCGAGTCACATATTAGATTAAAAGAGAATGGACCTATGTCCAAAGCGGATGCTATCAGCCGGAACTATTTGGCAATTTGCACTACATCTTGTCCTTGAAGTCACGTCTAAGAGGAAAAAAAATCGATAAATCAGAAATTAATAATCCGGAATTCCATCTCAAGAGAAATGAATGTATTGAAAGATTTTATCCACTAAAATGATTTTTTTTTTTTTGCCACAGAAACCTTGATATTTTGCATTTTTTTCTTTTTTTACCTCCACGAGGCTCGACGTAATTTTAAACACCTTGTGCTGAAGAAATAATACTAAAAAAAAAAAAAGGAAATTGAATGTTTTAAAATGTCTTTGTGATCCTCACAATATTTCAAGCTTTGTTTTCTTAAAAACCTAATGTGCCAGCTCTCCTTACGTGTCAGTCGACTTATTGTTATCCTTCATAAATGTGACATTTTCACCCTCACAAGTGTCTTCTTAGTTCTGAATATAATATAATGTGTTTTACAATCAACTTTGAGAACACTTGAGAAAGTTGCATATTCAGCGTTTTCGCCGAGCAATACTGCTTTCCAAAACGGATGCTATCTGCAGAAAGTATTTCACAATTTGCACTAGTTTTTGTCCTTGATGTCACGGTAAAGGAAAAAAAAATCGACAGATCAGAAGTTAATAAACCAGAATTACGTCTCTAGAGGAATCAGAGTATTGAAAGATTTTACCTACGGAAATGTGGTTTTCAGTGAAACACAAACCTCGGTAATGTGCAAATGTTCGTTTTTTTTTTTTTTTGCCACGAGGCTCGACGTAATTTTAAACTGTTTGTGCAGGAGAGAAAAAAATCGAAGTCTTTAAATTGTCTCGGTGATCCTCAAAATGTTTCAAGCATCTTATTCTCAAAAACCTAAGGTGCCAGCTCTCTTTTCGTGTCAGTGGACTTCTTGTTATCCTTCATAAATGTGACATTTTCACCCTCACAAGTGTCTTCTTAGTACTGAATATAATATAATGTGTTTTACAATCAACTTTGAGAACACTTAAGGAAGTTGCATATTCAGCGTTTTCGCCGAAAAATACGCTCATTCAGGCATCATTAGATCAAAAGAGAATGGACCTACCTCCAAATCGGATGGTATCAGCCTGAACTATTTCACAATTTGCACTACTTCTTGTCCTTGAAGTCAGTGCGAATTGCGAAAAAAAAATCGACAAAATTAATAATCCAGAATGCCATCTCAAGAGGAATCACAGTATTGAAAGATTTTACATAAGGAAATGTGGTTTTTGGTGAAACAGAAACCTTGATATTGTGCAAATGTTCGGTTTTTATTTTTACTTTTTTTTTTTTTTTTTACACCTAGGAGGCTCGACGTAATTTTAAACTGCATGTGCTGGAGAAAAAAAAAAGAAGTTTTTAAATTGTCTCGGTGATCCTCACAATGTTTCAAGCTTTTTGTTCTTAGAAACCTAAGGTTCTCTTTACTTGTCAGTCGACTTCTTGATATCCTTCATAAATGTGACATTTTCACATTCAAAAGTGTCTTCTTAGTTCTCAGTATAATATAATGTTTTACAATCAACTTTCAGAACTCGAAGAAGTTGTATATTTAGCGTTTTTGCTGAGAAATACGCTTATTCAGCCATCATTAGATTAAAAGAGAATGGACCTACCTCCAAAACGGATGCTCTCAGCCGGAAATATTTCACAATTTGCACTACTTCTTGTCCTTGAAGTCACTGCGAATTGAAAAAAAAAAATCGACAAATTAATTAATAATCCAGATTTCCGTCTCATGAGGAATCATAGTATTGAAAGATTTTACCTAAGAAAATGTGGTTTTCAGTGAAACAGAAACCTTGACATTGTGCAAATGTCCTTTTTTTTTTTTTTTTTTTTTTTTTACTGCCACTGGCTGGACGTAATTTTAAACAGCTTGTTCTGGAGGGGAAAAAAAAATCGTCGTTTTTAAATTGTCTCGGTGATCCTCACAATGTTTCAAGCTTTTTGTTCTTAAAAAGGTAAGGTGCCAGCTCTCTTTATGTGTCAGTCGACTTCTTGTTATCCTTCATAAATGTGATATTTTCACCCTCACAAGTGTCTTCTTAGTTCTGAATATAATATAATGAGTTTTACAATCAACTTTGAGAACACTTGAAGTTATACATTCAGCGTTCTCGGCCTGAAATACGCTTTTCCAAAACGGATGCTATGAGCAGGAACTATTTCACCATTTGCACTACTTCTTGTCCTTGATTTCAAGGCTAAGTGAAAAAAAAAATCGACAAATCAGAAGTTAATAAACCAGAATTCCGTTTGAAGAGGAATAAGAGTATTGAAAAATTTTGCCTAAGGAAATGTGGTTTTCAGTGAAACAGAAACATTGATATTGTGCAAATGTTCGTTTTCTTTTTTCTTTTTTTACCGCCACGAGGCTCGACGTAATTTAAAACAGATTGTGGCTGAGAAATAAAAAAAAAATTATTTTTTTTTAAATGTCTGTGATCCTCACAATGTTTCAAGCTTTTTGTTCTTAAAAACATAATGTGCCAGCTCTCTTTATGTCAGTCGACTTCTTGTTATCCTTCATAAATTTGACGTTTCACCCTCACAAGTGTCTTCTTAGTTATGAATATAATATAATATGTTTTACAATCCACTTTGAGAACACTTGAGGAAGTTACATATTCAGCGTTTTCGCCAAGAAATACTCTTATTCAGCCATCACTAGATTAAAAGAGAATGGACCTACCTCCAAAACGGATGCTATCAGCCGGAACTATTTCACAATTTGCACCACTTCTTGTCCTTGAAGTCACGGCGAATTTGAAAAAAAAAATCGACAAATCAATTAATAATCCATAATTCCGTCCCAAGAGGAATGAGTATTGAAAGATTTTACCTAAGGAAATGTGGTTATGGTGAAACAGAAACCTTGATATTATGCGAATGTTAGTTTTTTTTTTTTTTTTTTTTATAGCCACGAGGCTCGACGTAACATTAAACAGCTTGTGCTGGAGAAAAAAAATCGAAGTCTCGGTGATCCTCATAATGTTTCAAGCTTTTTGTTCTTAAAAACATAAGGTGCCAACTCTCTTTACGTGTCAGTCGACTTCTTGTTATCCTTCATAACTGTGACATTTTCACCCTCACAAGTGTCTTCTTAGTTCTGAATATAATATAATGTGTTTTACAATCAACTTTGAGAACACTTCAGGAAGTTGTATATTGAGAGTTTTCGCCGAGAAATACGCTTTTCCAAAACGGATGCAATCAGCAGGAAATATTTCACAATTTGCACTACTTCTTGTCCATGATGTCACGGCTAAGAGAAAAAAAAATCGACAAATCAAAAGTTAATAAACCAAAATTCCGTCTCAAGAGGAATGACAGTATTGAGATATTTTGCCTAAAGAAATGTGGTTTTCAGTGAAACAGAACCCTTGATATTGTGAAAATGTTCGTTTTTTTTTTTTTTTTGCCGCAAGGCTCGACGTAATTTTAAACTGCTTGTGCTGGAGAAAAAAAAATCGGTTGTTAAATTGTGTCGGTGACCCTCACAATATTTCAAGCTTTTTGTTCTTAAAAAATTAAGGTGCTAGCTGTCTTTACGTGTCAGTCGACTTCTTCTTATGATTCATAAATGTAATATTTTCAGCCTCACAAGTGTCTTCTTAGTTCTGAATATAATATAATGTGTTTTACAATCAACTGAGAACACTTGAGGAAGTTACTTATTCAGCGTTTTCGCCGAGAAATACGCTTATTGAGCCATCATTAGATTAAAAGAGAATGGACCTACCTCCAAAACGGATGATATCAGCCGGAACTATTTCACAATTTGCACTACTTCATGTCCTTGAAGTCACTGCGAATTGGAAAAAAAAAATCGTCAAATATATTAATAATCCAGAATTCCGTCTGAAGAGGAATCAGTATTGAAAGATTTTGCCTAAGGAAATGTGGTTTTTGGTGAAACAGAAACCTTGATATTGTGCATTTTTTTTTCTTTACATCCACGAGGCTCGACGTAATTTTAAACAGCTTGTGCTGGAGAAAAAAAAAATCGTATTTTTTAAATTGTCTTGGTGATCCTCACAATGTTTCAAGCTCTTTGTCCTTAAAAAACCTAATGTGCCAGCTCTCTTTGCGTGTCAGTCGACTTCTTGTTATCCTTCATAAATATGACATTTTCACCCTCACAAGTGTCTTCTTAGTTGTGAATATAATATAATGTGTTTTAAAATAAACTTTGAGAACACTTGAGGAAGTTGGATATTCAGCGTTTTCGCCGAGAAATACGCTTATTCAGCCATCATTAGATTAAAAGAGAATGGACGTACTTCCAAAATGGATGCTATCAGCCGGAACTATTTAACAATCTCCACTACTTCTTGTCCTTGAAGGGTCTGCGAATTGGGAAAAAAAAAAAACCGACAAATCAATTAATAATCCAGAATTCCGTCTCACGAGGAATCACAGTATTGAGAGATTTTACCCAAGAAAATGTGTTTCTTGGTGAAACAGAAACCTTGATATTGTGCAAATGTTCGTTTTTTAATTTTTTTTTTTTTTTTTTACAGCAACGAGGCTCGACGTAATTTTAAACAGCTTGTGATGGAGAAAAAAAATATCGAAATTTTTAAACTGTCTCGGTGATCCTCACACTGTTTCAAGCTTCTTGTCCTTAAAAACCTAAGGTGCCAGCTCTCTTTACGCGTCAGTCGACTTCTTGTTATCCTTCATAAATATGACATTTTCACCCTCAAATTTGTCTTCTTAGTTCTGAATATAATATAATGTGTTTTACATTCAACTTTGAGAATACTTGAGGAAGTTGCATATTCAGCTTTTTCGCCGAAAAATACGCTTATTCAGCCATCATTAGATTAAAAGAGAATTGACCTACTTCGAAAACGGATGCTATCAGCCGGAACTATTTAACAATCTCCACTACTTCTTGTCCTTGAAGTGTCTGCGAATTGGAAAAAAAAAAAAAATATTCAAATCAATTAATAATCCAGAATTCCATCTCAAGAGGAATCACAGTATTGAAAGATTTTACCTAAGAAAATGTGGTTTTTGGTGAAACAGAAACCTTGATATTGTGCAAATGTTCGTTTTTTATTTTTTATACTTTTTTTTTTTTTTAGGCCAGGAGGCTCGACGTAATTTTAAACATCTTGTGCTGGTGAAAAAAAAATAAAAAAATCGAAGTTTTTCAATTATCTCGGTGATCCTCACAATGT
This sequence comes from Birgus latro, assembly GCA_018397915.1. Classification (NCBI taxonomy): domain Eukaryota; kingdom Metazoa; phylum Arthropoda; class Malacostraca; order Decapoda; family Coenobitidae; genus Birgus; species Birgus latro. Next base: position 6,346 of record JAGKTI010021295.1, on the reverse strand, counting down.
TTCAAGCTTTTTATTCTTAAAAACCCAAGGTGCCAGCTCCCTGTTACAGGTCAGTCGACTTCTTCTTATCCTTTATAAATGTGACTTTTTCACCCCCACAAGTGTCTTCTTAGTTATGAATATAATATAATGTGTTTTACAGTCAACTTTGAGAACACTTGAGGAAGTTACATATTCAGCGTTTTCGCCGAGAAATACGCTTATTCAGCCATTATTAAATTAAAAGAGAATGGACCAACCTCCAAAACGGATGCTATCAGCCGGACGTATTTCACAATTTGCACTACATCTTGTCCTTGAAGTCACTGCGAATTGGAAAGAAAATCGACAAATCAATTAATAATCCAGAATTCCACCTCAAGAGGAATGAGTATTGAAAGATTTTACCTAAGGAAATGTGGTTATGGTGAAACAGATACCTTGATATTATGCGAATGTTAGTTTTTTTCTTTTTACAGCCACGAGGCTTGACGTAATATTAAACAGCTTGTGCTGGTGAAAAAAAAATCGAAGTTTTTAAATTTTCTCTGTGCTCCTCATAATGTTTCAAGCATTTTGTTCTTAAAAACCTAAGGTGCCAGCTTTCTTTACGTGTTAGTTGACTTGTTGTTTTCCTTCATAAATGTGACATTTTCACTCTCACAAGTGTCTTCTTAGTTCTGAATATAATATAATGTGTTTTACAATCAACTTTGACAACACTTCAGGAAGTTGTATATTCAGAGTTTTCGCCGAGAAATACGCTTTTCCTAAACGGATGCTTTCAGCAGGAACTATTTCACAATTTGCACTAATTCTTGTCCTTGATGTCACGGCTAAGAGAAAAAAAATTCGACAAATCAGAAGTTAATAAACCAGAATTCCGTCTCAAGAGGAATAACAGAATTGAGATATTTTACCTAAAGAAATGTGGTTTTCAGTGAAACGGAACCATTGATATTGTGCAAATGTCGTTTTTTTTTTTTTTTTGCCGCGATGCTCGACGTAATTTTAAACTGCTTGTGCTGGAGAAAAAAAAAATCGGTTTTTAAATTGTCTCGGTGACCCTCACAATGTTTCAAGCTTTTTGTTTAAAAAAAAATTAAGGTGCCAGCTCTCTTTACGTGTCAGTCGATTGTTTCTTATCCTTTTAAATGTGATATTTTCACCCTCACAAATGTCTTCTAAGATCTGAATATAATATAATGTGTTTTACAATCAACTGAGAACACTTGAGCAAGTTGCTTATTCTGCGTTTTCGCCGAGAAATATGCTTATTCAGCCATGATTAGATTAAAAGAGATTGAACCTACTTCCAAAACGGATGATATCAGTCGGAACTATTTCACAATTTGCACTACTTCCTGTCCTTGAAGTCACTGCGAATTGAAAAAAAAAAATCTACAATTCAATTAACAATCCAGAATTCCGTCTGAAGAGGAATCAGTATTGAAAGATTTTACCTATGGAAACGTGGTTTTTGGTGAAACAGAAACCTTGATATTGTTCAAATGTTTTTTTTTTTTTTTTTTTTTTTACAGCCACGAGGCTCGACGTACTACTAAACAGCTTTTGCTGGAGGAGAAAAAAAAATCGAAGTATTTAAATTGTCTCGGTGATCCTCACAATGTTTCAAGCTTCTTGTCCTTAAAAACCTAAGGTGCCATCTCTCTTTACGTGTCAGTCGACTTCTTGTTATCCTTCATAAATATGACATTTTCACCCTCACAAGTGTCTTCTTAGTTATGAATATAATATAATGTGTTTTACAATCAACTTTGAAAACACTTGAGGAAGTCGCATATTCAGCATTTTCGCCGAGAAATACGCTTATTCATCCATCATTAGATTAAAAGATAATGGACCTGCTTCGAAAACGGATGCTACCACCCGGAACTATTTAACAATATCCACTATTTCTTGTCCTTGAAGTCTCTGGGAATTGGAAAAAAAAAATCGACAAATCAAATAATAATCCAGAATTCCGTCTCAAGAGGAATCACAGTATTGAAAGATTTTACCTAAGGAAATGTGGTTTTTGGTGAAACAGAAACCTTGATATTGTGCAAATGTTCGTTTTTTTTTCATTTTTTTTTTTTTTACAGACACGAGGCTCGACGTAATTTTAAACAGCTTGCGGTGAAGAAAAAGAAAAAAAAAACGAAGTTTTAAAATTATCTCGGTGATGCTCACAATGTTTCAAGCTTTTTGTTCTTATAAACCTAAGGTGCCAGCTCTCTTTACCTGTCAGTCGACTTCTTGTTTTCCTTCATAAATGTGACATTTTCACCCTCACAAGTTTCTTCTTAGTTCTGAATATAATATAATGTCTTTTACAATCAACTTTGGGAACACTGGAGGAAGTTGCAAAGTCAGCATTTTCGCAAAGACACACATCATTAGATTAAAAGAGAATGGACCTATTTCCAAAACGGATGCTATCAGCCGGAACTATTTCACAAATTGCACTACATCTTGTCGTTGAAGTCACGTCTGAGGGGAAAAAAATCGACAAATCAGAAGTTAACAATCCGGTAATCCACCTCAAGAGATATGAAAATATTGAAAGATTTTACCCACTAAAATTAGTTTTTTTGTGACACAGAAACTTTGATATTTTACATTTCTTTTTTTACCTCCACGAGGCTCGACGTAATTTTAAACAGCTTGTGTTGGAGAAATAAAAAAAAAAAAAAAAATTGATTTTTTTAAAATGTCTTTGTGATCCTCACAATTTTTCAAGCAATCTTTTCTTAAATACCTCAGGTGCCAGCTCTCTTTACGTGTCAGTCGACTTCTTGTTATCCTTCATAAATGTGATATTTTCACCCTCACAAGAGCCTTCTTAGTTCTGAATATAATATAATGTGTTTTACAATCAACTTTGAGAACACTTGATGTTGTGCATTCAGCGTTCTCGGCCTGAAATACGCTTTTTCAAAACGGATGCTATCAGCAGGAACTATTTCACAATTTGCACTACTTCTTGTCCTTGGTTTCACGGCTAAGTAAAAAAAAAAATCGACGAATCAGAAGTTAATAAACCAGAATTCCGTCTCAAGAGGAATAAGAGTATTGAAAAATTTTACTTAAGGAAATGTGGTTTTCAGTGAAACAGAAATCTTGATATTGTGCAAACTTGTTTTTTTTTTTTTTTTTTTTACCGCCACGAGGCTCGACGTAATTTTAAGCAGATTGTGCCGGAGAAATAAAAATAAAAAAAATAAAATTTTTAAAATGTATGTGATCCTCACAATGTTTCAAGCTTTTTGTTCTTAAAAACATAATGTGCCAGCTCTCTTTACGTGTCAGTCGACTTCTTGTTATTCTTCATAAATGTGACATTTTCACCCCCACAAGTGTCTTCTTAGTTATGAATATAATATAATGTGTTTTACAATAAACTTTGAGAACACTTGAGGAAGTTACATATTCAGCGTTTTTGCTGATAAATAGTCTTATTTGGCCATCATTAGATTAAAAGAGAATAGACCTACATCCAAAACGGATACTATCAGCCGGAACTATTTCACAATTTGCACTACTTCTTGTCCTTGAAGTCACTGCGAATTGGGGAAAAAAATCGACAAATCAATTAATAACCCAGAATTCCATCTCAAAAGGATTGAGTATTGAAAGATTTTACCTAAGGAAATGTGGTTGTGGTGAAATAGAAACATTGATATTATGCAAATTTTTTTTTTTTTTTTTTACAGCCACGAGGCTCGGCGTAATATTAAACAGCTTGTGCTGGAGAAAAAAAATAAAAAAAATCGAAGTTTTTAAGTTGTCTCGGTGATCCTCATAATGTTTCAATCTTTTCGTTTTTAAAAACCTAGGGTGCCAGCTCTCTTTACGTGTCAGTCGACTTCTTGTTATCCTTCATAAAAGTGACATTTTCACCCTCACATGTGTCTTCTTGGTTCTGAATATAATATGTGTTTTGCAATCAACTTTGAGAACACTTTAGTTTTGTATATTCTGAGTTTTCGCTGAGAAATACGCTTTTCCAAAACGGATGCTATCAGCAGGAACTATTTCACAATTTGCACTACTTCTTGTCCTTGATGTCACGGCTGAGGAAAAAAAATCGACAAATCAGAAGTTAATAAACCAGAATTCCGTCTCAATAGGAATTACAGTAATGGGATATTTTACCTAAAGAAATGTGGTTTTCAGTGAAACAGAACACTTGATATTGTGCAAATGTTCGTTTTTTTGGGGGGGCGGGAGGCTCGACGTAATATTAAACTGCTCTTGTTGGAGAAAAAAAAATCGGTTTTTAAATTGTCTCTGTGCCCCTCACAATGTTTCAAGCTTTTTGTTCTTAAAAAATTAAGGTGCCAGCTCCCTTTACGTGTCAGTCGACTTGTTCTTATCCTTCATAAATGTAATATTTCCACCCTCAAAAGTGTCTTCATAGTTCTGAATATATTATAATGTGTTTTACAATCAACTGAGAACACTTGAGGAAGTTGCTTATTAAGCATTTTCGCCGAAAAATACGGTTATTCGGCCATCCTTAGATTAAAAGAGATTGGATCTACCTCCAAAACGGATGATATCAGCCGGAACTATTTCACAATTTGCACTACTTCCTGTCCTTGAAGTCACTGCGAATTGGGAAAAAAAATCGACAAATCAATTAATAATCCAGAAGTCAGTCTGAATTGGAATCAGTATTGAAAGATTTTACCTAAAGAAATATGGTTTTTGGTGAATCAGAAACCTTGAATTTGTGCAATTTTTTTTTTTTTTTTACAGCCACGAGGCTTGACGTAATTTTAAACAGCTTGTGCTGGAGAAAAAAAATTCGAAGTTTTTAAATTGTCTCGGTGATCCTCACAATGTTTCAAGCTTCTTTTCCTTAAAAACCTAAGGTTCCAGCTCTCTTTACGTGTCAGTCGACTTCTTCTTATCCTTCATAAATATGGTATTTTCACCCTCACAAGTGTCTTCTTAGTTCTGAATATAATATAATGTGTTTTACAATCAACTTTGAGAACACTTGAGGAAGTTGCATATTTAGCGTTTTCGCCGAGAAATACGCTTATTGAGCCATCATTAGATTAAAAGATAATGGACCTACTTCCAAAACAGATGCTATCAGCCGGAACTATTTAACAATCTCCACTACTTCTTTTTTTTGAAGTCTCTGCGAATTGGGAAAAAAAAAATCGACAAATCAATTAATAATCCAGAATTCCGTCTCAAGAGGAATCAGAGTATTGACAGATTTTACCTAAGAAAATGTGGTTTTTGGTGAAACAGAAACCTTGATATTGTGCAAATGTTATTTTTTTTTTTTTTACAGCCACGAGGCTCGACGTAATCATAAACAGCTTGTGCTGGAGAAAGAAAATAAAAAAATCGAAGTTCTTAAATTGTCTCGGTGATCCTCGCAGTGTTTCATGCTTCTTGTCCTTAAAAACCTAATGTGCCAGCTCTCCTTACTTGTCAGTCGACTTCTTGTTATCCTTCATAAATGTGACATTTTCACCCTCACAAGTTTCTTCGTAGTTCTGAATATAATATAATGTCTTTTATAATCAACTTTTAGAACACTGGAGGAAGTTGCAAAGTCAGCGTTTTCGCCGAGACACACATCATTAGATTCAAAGAGAATGGGCCTACCTCCATAACGGATGGTATCAGCCGGAACTATTTTACAATTTGCACTACATCTTGTCCTTGAAGTCACGGCTAAGAGGAAAAAAAAATCGACAAATCAGAAGTTAATAATCCGGAATTCCATCTCAAGAGAAATGAAAGTATTGAAAGATTTTACCCACTAAAATGAGTTTTTTTTT
>JAGKTI010021293.1:186-15823 GCA_018397915.1 Birgus latro | reverse complement strand
GTAGTATGGACACATCATCTTTGCCTAAACTTGAGGCTGCAGCTATGGAGCAGTTTTAGTCCGTCTGTTCTGCAAAACTACGCCATCAGTCTCCCCAGACGCCATAAGAATATAATAAAGGTGAAGGGGAATGCCAGTAAATACTAAATTCAATGGTGAGTGTTAATTTATTTGTTTCTCCTTGCTAACCACAAGAATGTTTTCTTTTTTTAAGATGGCGTCAACACTTTCCGCGCCTACTTATATAAGTGTAATAAAGTACTAGAAATAATAAAGTGTGAATGTGTATATGAGTAAGAAATGACATAATACCAGTTTGAATTAGCGTGAGTGGGAGGCTCGTACGTGCTTGTATTTTACATTGCTTTCACAGTGTTTTTTTTTTCTTTTTGAGTATGGATTCCAAACTACTTGGAAATCATTGAATAGTGTTTCTAGTGATAATATCTGGCAGTGGTATTCAGATTAGGGGATGTCAGGAAGTGTAAAGTGGAGACTTAGTTACCCAACTTCCAAAGTCTCCACAAGTCCCACGGTAGTCGACGAGTGCTAAAAAAAAACATTCCAGGAGATATCTGAAAGTATGTGCCATGTGCATATTTAATTATAATATTTTAGGACTAATAACTAATTTTTGGCAAATATTTTAAAGTCAGTCGGAGCACGAATATCCCTGCAGGAAGGGAAGGACCTGGCATGCCTCCGACAACCCCGCGGTGTAGGGGTTAAGGTTAGTTTGAGGCTAATACGAGGCAGCATAGGTATTAGTACAATCAGTAGATATGCAAGAAGTACTGGTGTATGTGGCGTTTGTCTGTCACCACCCTGTTGGTAATACGTATTTTGACAAGATTTTTCACATTTATTTTTACCCATTCTTCATTTCACTTATGCTTTATTACCATTGGGCCTGTAAAAGTTAGGGTAATCATTAAGGAGACATAGGACTACCTTATTTTGCAGTGTTTTTTTCTTTAGACCTCGTTTTGATTCTTTAAGTATTTTCTGGTTGTGTTTTCAAGTTTCAATTTTTTTACTTCTTTTGAAAGTGGTGAAGGGCTTTTCGAAAAAAGCAGTGTATGTTTGCAGACAGACTCCATCTTAGAAAGCCATTTTTGAAGAGAATTGCCCTTATCAGTGCCTATTTATCTATACCTAATTTTAAAAATTTTAATGTAACCCATCCATATTTATCCTCACCTGTTTTATACTATCCCAGCCAGTTTTTTGGTAACCTAACCACACTTCCTAACTTAACCTATCCTTTATGCAAGCATATTTTCCATGTTTATTTATGGATCCTTTTCATAATCGAAAACACACTTCTGTACACCTGTACAGAGTCACAGAATCAATTCAAAGGCTGTAAAAAAACTTGATTAATTTTTAAGAGGTGCTCCCATATCTTGTTAAGGATTACCAGAATTAGATGAAAGTTAAATTTAGGCAAGTATGAGATGGTTTATGGAAGAAAAGTTGATATTGTATGAGGAATACATGTGAGTTGAGTGCTGTATTGTACTGTGGTCATTTACCACCCTTTGTATTTGTTATTACACTATTATGACAAGATTTTTTATATTTTAAAAAACCCAGTCATTTCATTCACAATAAATTACCTTGTGGTTGATTAAAGTTAATCTCTTCAATCTGATTACATTTTTCATTTTATTCATGGTATCTCTAGATAGATACTGGTATATTCAGCTTTGAAGACTTTGAGCCACTGAGGGTACATGCAGACTTTTTTACCCTTTCACGATACGAGGTCTTACTAAAGCTGTATAAAGTCACTTGTAAGTAGCAAGAATATATTGACAAACCATGTTATCACACTGAGGGGGGGGTTAACGTTTATTTGGGGAGGCGGTAGCTCGATCGGTAGAGAATTGGCTTGCAGTCCCGAGGGACCCAGGTTCGAATCCTCGCTGGGGCAGGGAACAGTTTAAGGATTTGAATTTCATTAAATCAGGCTTTACTGATCTACCAGAAGACCCGCCGACATGTCGTACAAATAACCCCGCTAATACCAATACACCAGTCCTGTGTGAGACAGCCCTAGCATGTATTCAATATGGACGGTGGGTGTTAGCGCCGAAGTGGTGACATGTAGAGGTGCATGGTATGTAGGAGGACGGCTGGGCCTTGATAGCAGGCTGTAAAGCCTATGCCCAGAGTCGGACACATAAAAAAAAAAAAAAAAAAGTTAGATATGAGATTACGTATAATTTGCTAGGTTTTCAGAGAGATTTTAGTGCTGTAGCTCTAAATATTTTGTAATCTTATATTGGTGTTTGTTGTACTATTGACCTGATATATAGTATCTTCAGAGAGCAGTTGTGTGAAGTAAAACTGCCCTAAGGATTCTAACTTAACTGGGAAAGCAGCATTCACTAAACTTCGGTACTGAATTAGCCATTTGTGCAGTATTTGGGTGTCATAAAGTAATTACATTGCAGGGGTAATGAAATTCAGTCCTTGTCATAAATTCTCCAGCGTGTGAATGGGAACTCGGCTAGATTTTGTCCCAGTTGTGCACGGAATGATTAGGGGAAATTCTTTTGGTGAAATTAGGATAAAGTAACTTTCAAGTCAGTAGTGGTAGTTGTTATTGGTGAGGTTTGAGGTGAGACTTGCCAGGGTTGCATTTTTTGGGAGAAACTATGAATATGATTCTCTCTCTCTCAAGTCTGCTGTACCTGATCCTATGTTGTTTCAGTATTACAGACCATTGCAGTGCTGTACTGTACCTGTAAATGGCTAGTGATTGTTAATTTTGAGTACAGTAATATCTTTTTGTAGTTTTCTTCCACTTTGCCCTCCCCTACCATCTTGCTTATTGTGTCATTACTCAGTATGATTTAGTGCCATAGGGCTTTTGTTACCTGGTGCTGGTTTAGTTTTCAGTTCATTTCAGTTCTTCTACTACTAGATTATTTTATTAAGCAAATGGCAGCCCTCCTCACTCAGTGTAAGAAGGTGAAGCTGGTACTGTTTATCTTAATGGATGAGGGTTGTTGAACAGGGCCGCTGTAGTCAGTGTGATGGTACCTGACAGATTTGCAACCCCTTTTACCCAATTGCTGGTTATTTAATGACAATAAGTCTGTGTCAGAGAGACTTTTACTTGATAACCTAAGTCATAGGAAAAGAAAAATGTGATATTTAGGGTTGCAAATCAGGTGAAGAGGGATAATCGGGATATTGTAGGTGAGCAGTGTGTGAAGAATGATAAGGAAGGGTAGTGGTGAACAGTGGGGATATTAAAGATTCATGGAGAGAGCATTATAGGTGGTTGTTGAATGAGGAGTTTGACTGGGACAGGGAAGGTTTGGAGCCAGCAGATCCAGTGTTTGGCCCTTGGCCTTTGATTGACACCGCTACTATGAGTGAGGCAATAGGCGGGATGCAGATGGGGAAGGCAGCAGGTGTGTCTGGGTTGACTGCCGAAATGTTGAAGGCCTCCGGAGATATTGGGGTGAGGTTAGTCACTGCCCTGATAAATATGATTATATATGAGTGTGTTGTCCCAGATGATTGGCTGAAGAGTGTAATTGTAAATGTGTACAAAGGGAAGGGTGATGCCCTGGAAAGAGGAAATTATAGAGGTATAAAGCTCGTAGATCAGATAATGAAAGTAATGGAGAGAGTTCTAGAAGGTATGATTGGAGAGAGTTCTAGAAGGTATGATTGGAGAGAGTGTATTTTGATGAGAAGCACTTTTGGTTTATGCCAGGCAGGGGGACCACTGATCCCATATTCATTGTTCGACAGCTTCAGGAAAAATATTTTGGAAAGAAAAGAGAACTGTATTTTGTTTTTGTTGATTTGAAAAAGGCCTTTGACAGAGTCCCTAGAGAGGTGGTGATTTGGGCAATGAGAAAGCTTGGGTTGGAAGAGTGGCTGGTTAGGGTGGTTATGGCCATGTACGTGGGTGCTCGCACCGAGGTAAGAGTGAAGGGAGAATTGAGTGATGAGTTTTCCATGAATGTTGGTGTACATCAGAGGTCAGTTTTGAGTCCCTTGTTGTTTATCATGGTACTTGAAGCCCTCTCACGTGACTTCAGAGATGGACTCCCGTGGAGATGTTGTATATACGCTGATGATTTGGTGTTGATTGCAGAGAATGAAAAGGAGGCAGAGGAAAGATTTAGGAAGTGGTGAGATGGTATGGGGCACAAGGGCTTAAGGGTAAATGCAGATAAAACAAAAGTGGTGATATCTAGGGTTGGTGGCAGGTACAGTCAGAGGAGAGGGAGAGTGGCCATGTGCAATTTGCCACAAAGGTGTGGGAAGTAATTCCATCTTGTGCAGTGTCTGTGATAAATGGGTGCACAAGAGATGTAGTGGTATTAGAGGTAGACTGCGAGATGATGCTGATTTTATGTGTGCGGCGTGTCGGTGGAGATTGTTAGGCGTGAAAGGACTGAACTTGCTGGTGAGTTTCTTGAGTGTGTGGAAGAGTTTTGTAATTTGGGAGACCTGTTATGTGCTGGAGGTGGGGCTGGAGCTAGCTCAGTTGCTAGGGTGAGAAGTGGTTGGAAGAAGTTCAGGGAGCTGTTGCCTCTCCTGACATTGAGAGGACTCTCCCTACATGCTAAGGGGTCTTTGTATGCAGCAGGTGTTAGGAGTGTGATGCTGTATGGTATTGAGACCTGGGCAGTAAAGGAAGAGAATATTCACAGGCTCAAACCTACAGAAATGACAGTGATTAGGTGGATGTGCAGTGCGTCCCTGAGTGCTGGCCTGGGGGGGGGCTGGGTTTACGATCAAAGAGTTGAGATGTAGGATGGGACTGGAATGTATTGGTGTTGTGATGAGGAGAGGTAGACTGAGATGGTTTGGGCATGTGGAGAGGATGGGGGATGATAATTGGGTGCAGAAGGTGAGAAGTGTTAATATTGGGGGAGGGGTTGTGAGGGGTAGACCGAGAAAGACATGGGATGAGGTCATTAAGTGTGACCTCAGGGTTAAGGGACTGAACAGGGAGGCTGCCATAGACCAAGCAGCATGGAGAACCGCCATTAGGTGACCAAGGTCGACGCATGCAAGCATGTCGGAGCCTTCAAAAATTAAAGGAAACGAATAAGATAATGCAGCATCCATACAGCATTTCTGTAACATGTCATCATAGCTAACAACATATTGTATTTAACTACCCATTTCCTATTACTTCTAAGCATTTGATAGGGATTGGTAGGAGTGATGTGATTTTTTTTTTTTCCCATACTTTTGCAGCTTATTTCATGTAGCTCAATGGCAGAATAATACAGTACTGTGGCACTGCATTTTTCCATGGCACTTCCTGACTAGCATCGTAATTTAATGCAAATCCATTCAAGGTTGAGAGGTGGTAATTTTAGGCCAAGTTAGAATAAGACAGGTATAGTAGGTTGGCGTGTGTGGTTTTGTGTCACGGGACAAGAAACCACCCATACAGGTAAAGTCAAATAGAAATATGCTCATCTCCCTTGCCGCTTCTCATTGCTGGAGTTAGAGATGTTTGAATGGAATTTACTGGACATTCAGAGTTTGTGAATCCAGTACTGAAAGAGTCAGGAGAGGTGAATGGACTTTGTTATTTGACTTTTACTTCCCTGTGGTTGTAGTCCCAGATTCATCCAAAATGCTAACCCAGTGATCTGCAGGCTGAAGTTACCCTCATCCCTCAGTTGAATGTCTGCCTTTGGGGGAACAGGGTGGGCTTGGGGACATTTGTGTAACTAGGGAGATAAGTCACTTAGAAAACAGTGCCACCACATGAAGGCATCCCTCTCTAATACCACTCCTCTGATTGTGCCTTAAATAGAAAGTTTTGCATTTACATCAGTGTGCATCTGCTCAGATTCTGTTAACCTCATGGACCTTGGTTTGCCTGTCAAGAGGTGGCAGCATGATATTTGTAAAGTGATGCTAGTGTGGTAGGGTGCTGGAAGGCTGAGTTAAGTGTGAGGGATGGGTCTGGGTTAGTGGCTGGCTAGGAGCCTGTTGTGAGGAGAAAGGTAGTGCATCAGTGAGACTGTTTGGAGCTCCCTTCTGCAGGAGCTTAGGAGAGGCCAGGGAATCTCTTGCTTTAGTTATGTCACCTGAAGGCCTAATCTGTTACATTGGATATTATTAATAGTTCTGATTTTGTGTTTTCCCTTTCCTGTTATATCCTTTTAATTTACTACAAACAAATAGAGCTGTCATGATGATGATATTTGATGTGAAATTTGAACTGAGTGTTTACCCTTTTTTGAATCCTGCTCACCACATTGTTTTTTTTTATTTATGATAGCTAATTCCAATTTTGTTTCTTGCATTTCTTGTTATGGTTTGTACATACTGCATATATGAAAAAGTTATAGCTATTTTTTTTCTCTCTCTCTCTCTCATCCCAATCATTGTATGAATATAGGGGTAGGACAGTTATGATGATAGTGTGAGGTAATGCATGGATGATGTTGATAATGGTGAAATAATGTATGGATGATGATGGTAACGAGGTACTTCTTCCAGATTCTGTGGTGGAGACAGTGGAGTAAGGTGACTGGTGGTGCAGTGAAGTCTTCTCTCATCCGCTGTTCACAGATTCAGTGACCGTGTACCAAGGATATGTTGAGCATTCATTTAACATCGGCTGCTGTAAAGACAAAATAGGTACTGTGCCTGTATTCATTAAATTTTTCATGCTGACGTGTATGAGCCTTGGTCACCTAATGGCTGCTTCCCAGTCTGCCTAGTCTCTTGCAGCACCTCTGGGTAGTCCCTTATGTAAGATCTCACTCCATGTCTGTGTAGGTTTTCCCCTAAACATTTTGCCATCAGCATTCATATCTGTAATCATCTCCATACAGTTAACCTCTTCTGTTCTCCTCACCTGTGTGTGCCATTCAGTCATTCAGTTTGCATCATGTCACTAATACACTTTATACCAAGCTATCCCTTAGTGATGGGCTGTCCCTCCAAGGAGGCATTACTCATATATCTTGTTATTATCCTCCTGTCATTTGCTGCAACTTATAAAATTTCCCACCCTCTACTGGCAGTGTTTCACTGCCATACATCACACTTCTGACACAAACAACACATATACTGTACACTTTCCCCATCATGTGAACTGGGAGGTGTCTTTCATTGTCATGAGATGCATTGATTCTTTAAACTACTTTCAGCCACTTCTGCTTCTGGCAATGGAACTAGTCTCCAGCTCACCTCCAGCACTGATGCTATCAACCAAGTAGCTAAATTCCTTCTCACACATTTCAGGCAAACATTACTGGAGTCTGCATTAATCTTCTTAATGAAATTTACTTGGTTCCCCTGCACTTGCCACACCAAAGTTCACATTTCTGCAGCCTGTCTCTGCACATCACGGCACATTTTGTGTACCTATGTGTTGCAGCCAGTACACAGAATTTTGTCAAGTATTCACTCCCTTCCTACACATAGCATAAGGCCATTCTCTGCATACCTCCACTGGGTCACCATCCACACTGCCGATCATTACTTTGAATTTTATCCACATTCATTCTTAAAGTCTTGGCCTTTATGCCATCTCTTCACTTTACGAACTTTTCTTAATTTTCCATACTACCATCAGTCTAAATGTATGTACAGTGTATGTAGGATTTAATAAGCATTTAACTAGCCTTATTATAGGGATGAGCTAGCAGTTTGTAGTAAGTTTATAGTGTATTTTTTTATTGAAGTATGGGTTATGCATTTTGTTTTATTAAGTAACAGAAGAGTGTAGACCATGACAGTACCCCCAAGATGAATGGGCGGGTGAAGTTTCCCTTTTCTCCTGGCGGCAGTAACATCACTTGTCCATCTTCCTGTACTTATATTTCTGTTTCATTGATATTTAAGAGTTGACCAGTATGATCTTTTTGCCATTTTTATCTGATTATTATTATTATTTTCTTTATTTTTTTAAAGTAGGGGAGAGGGCAGCTTGATGGTGAACAGGGTGACAGAGGGAATTTGTTTATGGCAGCCCTTTCCTAAAATTTGTGGTTGTAAATACAGTGGATTCGCCTAATCCGCGGCAATTAGAGACTGGCACCTATCTGTGGTTTGCAAAGTTAAGAACCAGTGGGACAAAAGGATATTTAGTCTGGACCCTCGTGGAACCCCCCCTATAGCACCCTACCTGCACCCAACTAGCCAACAGCAAACACAAACAGACAGTCTTAGAAATATTCAGTGCATGTATTCAATGGAAATAAACAATAATAAAGGGGCCTCACCTGACTCTGATGGACGAAAATGCTTAAGTGGATGAGGTGGGTAAGGGTTGGGGCTGTCCATAACAGAGCCCAGGGAGAGGTAACCTTGACAAAAGAAAGGCCATGTAGCATTCAGAACTCACGGGGGTACACATGTAGTTGGCGGGACAGGAGGTAAAAAGAACATTGCAGCTATAGTGTGCACACTTGCCACCAGGGCTGGGCTTTGATTGGCTGCTGGGTCTAGGTTGTCTGTGATTGGCTAGCAGCCGCAGAGTACGTCATGGGTGCCTGGATATTATAAATTTCCTCGGAAATGATCCACTTTGGAACCTAGGAAGCGCATTTTTTTGTTTTTTTCTGCAGAATAAAAAAAAAAAATAGGGACTGGTTGGGCAAAATACTGCAGATTAAAAATCTGCAGCTTACAGATACACGAATTAGGTGATTCCACTGTATAGACAGAGATGGAGTCTGACTCTTTAGCATGACCATCTTTAGAAGGGGCAATATTTGGATTCCTTCATACAACTGTTATTTTAAATTACAGGATGCATATCAGCTTTATAGATAAAAGTGGATGTATAAAGGGTAATATTTCTGTAAACTGCTGTGGACTTAATACCTTCTGCTTAGCTGTGTCATTTGCAGTGTGTTCTTTGTACCAGACAATTTGGGAGAATCACTAGGAGTAATTTTAGTTGTAGACTCGGGTCCATCTGAAACATGAACCTGATAGACTGCAGGCTGAAGTTACCCTTCTGTAGCAGTTCACAATTGTCCTTTTGAGGGATATGGCGGGAGTTGAGGGATGTATTTATAACTAGGTAGCTGCACCACTCGGTTATATCAGTGCCTTTGCATGAAGGCATGTCTCTACAGTACCCAGATCTTCAGCAGTAGAATTAAGGCTACAACAACCCCTCATTTGTCAGGTTTCTACTAACAGAATAAAAGCCTGTGGTAGTAACAGAAATAAAAAGGAACTGTTCCATAGGTGTGTAGGAATTATGTTTTTAGCAAAAATAGGCTTAAAAAAACTACAATTAGTATAAAGAGTATTACCATGGAAATGTAAAATTATTAGTGCCAAAAAAAAAAAATGCTTTGTGTATTGCCATAGATGTAGGAGTTAGCAAATATTTGTAAAAACAAGGGGAAATAAAATAGAATTTACTTAGTTCTTATTTAATTTCAGGTATGTGCCCCCAGGGGAGGATAGCAGCAATATTCTATGTGAAGAAGGTTTGGAGATGATGTCTTCCACTTAGTTGTGGATGTGAATGTCTGGTACATGTCAGGGTAGAAGACCAGCCTACTCCCCTAGGTGAACCACCAGGAACAAAAACAGGGGAATCTGCAAATCTGTCACCCCAGCCGGGGTCTTCTCACCGCTAGGCCACCAGGCACCCTCTTCGTCCCTCTGTTTTGATAAATAATAAGATGGTAAGTGATGACCTTTGAAACATCTGTAATCTCTGGAGCCCACAAGCTGTCTAAATATTATGTGAGGGTTTGAACATTGCTTAAATAAAAAATGGAGCTGTACTGTAGTAAAAAGTAGAGCAATACTTGTGTGTGCAGTGGAGCAGGAGAGAGAGTGCATTTTTTTGTTGGTGGTGGTTAGGATGGAGTGAGAGACTGCAGTGGATTTAGAGTTTTCATTTATTAGTCATGAACATAAGGTGCTGCAGTTTGACAAGAGCAGTGGTTCTCAAACATTTTTTGTATAGCAGTAGTAATAATTGCAGCCACAGGTTCATGTGAAATGTGAAACTGGAAGACTGCAGGTTGAAATTGCCATCATCATTGTGTCAACTCACCTCCTTTCAGGGGATAGGGAGGGAGTTGAAGGGTATTTCACTGTCTGGTTAAGCCGTCAGTGCCAAGTGGAAGTAATGGCAACACACAGCTGCATGCACGGCCTCCTGATATTCATCCTTCTGAATCCTGTCTCCCCCGTGAAGACAGGGTCCACCTGGGCAGGCTGAGATGTGGGCATCATCCAGCCCTCTTGAGTTATCAGAAGAGGCTGGATGACTGCATCGCTGACGCCTGTCCAGGATGTAACACAGCACTGCATAGGCACATCATGGAAGACTGCATTGCACACAGTCACCTATGCCAACAACACAACATACACTCCTTGAGAGTTCTGTGGGAAAGCCCGGCCTTGACCATGGCCTTCCATAGGGACTCGGGGCTGTTCGGCCAGACTGCCTAGGGAACAACTACTACTACTACTAGTGGAAGTAATTGTGGAATACAAGACACATTAAAGTGAGTGATTAACCCATGTCCCACATAACTGTACACAGCTCTCTCTCTGTCTCTTCCATCATCCTCTTCTTCTTTGGCATTTGTGTACAGTGTGTAGGTCGGTGTGGCACATTGCACTGGGAACCCTGCTAATAGGTGTACTATTATGTTTATTGCTGTTATTTGATCCTTCTCTCTATATTATTAGTGTTGTTCTTTTAATACTTTATTGTCATGTCCTGTATACTTGCGCAGTGTGTACTTGTGTTGCCATTATGCTTTTTTTTTTATATCCTACCCAACACACCATTAACATAGTCTCATACTTTTATTTTTTAATGTTTTTAATAATTTTATTTTTATTTATTAGTGCAGTGGTTCTCAGGCAATAGGTAATTATAAATGAGTGGGTCGTTTGGGTATTTTACTGTGGTTATGAAAGGGTAAAGACTATTTTTCATTTATCATCCAGTCCTACATTGCCCCACAAGGAATGTAGAAGCCTGTGGCTAGGCAAGTTGGTCCTGACATTTTAGATGAGAGTGACCAGCCTTATTCATCCCTGAGTGGCATTATGTGAGCGGGCCCATGGCCTTTGGTTCCTTCTTCCTTGCATTAAAAAAAAAAAAAAAAAATCCCTTGGATATAAACCTTCACTGGCACAATCCAATTGTAGTGCTGTAATTACCCATTAAACCAACAGGCGCCAAAATTTGGTTATATGGTTATGACTCGGCGTAGTAAATGTTTTCCTGGTGTATAGGAAATCATTTGGTTTGTCACTCAGTGTAGAGTCAACCACTAAATACTGTAATTCCATATTTATAATTGCCATTAATTATATGACAAAGAACAAATGTAATTACTTTGTTTAGAGGTGTAATTTAGAATTTAAAATTTAGGCATTTTGCTAGTCTTTACATTTTTTTTTGTCTAGCAGCCCCCCCCCCCCCCCTTTTCCCCCCCCTCTTTTTAGGCCAAGAATTTTGTCATTTTGTACCTTATAACATGTAGTTCAGTGGCAGTTACAGACAATGCTGTGGCTCAGCATTATTTCCATAGCACTACTACGTGACTAGCACCAAGTTCTAGTTGATCTGTTCTTACAACTCAGTATCTAGATGGAAAAATGGCAATTTTAGGCCAATAGTAACAAAGGGAAAGTTAGTTAATGTGTTAATAGTTACTAGCAAGGTTTGACTTATCTCTCTGACACTCCAGAAGTTTTGTTGTTCACAGAAGCTGTTAAAAATTGAATCATGATCATATACACATGCATTTTTCATAGTACACATATGGCATTTGATTTATACTTAATAATTTGGGAAGTTAAATAATAATGAATACCACTGGGGGAAAAAAATACGATACCAGGTGTTGAGCAAGCTATATTTCAATAACCTTTATCAGTTGATCGTAGAAATAGCATTGCATTTAATGTGATGATGAAAGTAAGTGATAAAATATATGAGTAATGACCAGTTGAACCAGTCAGAAAGTAGGTAGAGGTGATAATGGTTGGGAACCCTTGTACTAATATGGGATAAAGGATGACGATGATGATGATGGTTTATATATTAGGAAGTAGGTTAGGCATTCTGTTCACCCTCTTATCATGCTTCTTTTCTTCAAACCATTTCAATTATCTTATGTAGCTTTTTTTTTTTTTCCCAGTAGATGAAAAGTAGGTTAGGTTAGATTAGGCTAAGCAAAGCTGGGGCAGGATTGACTTAGGTAGAATGAGTTTGAGTTTAGAGGATTAAGGTTGTGTTTGGGTTATCAGCAGGCTGCCACACCTCAACAAACTACACTGCCACTGCACCTCACCCCACCCAACTACTTTACACTGCCACACCACACCACACCACACCCCACCCCACCCCACCCCACCCCACCCCACCCCACCCCACACTGCCACACCACCCCACACTGCCACACCACCCCACACTGCCACACCACACCACACCACACCCCACACTGCCACACCACACCACACCCCACACTGCCACACCACACCACACCCCACACTGCCACACCACACCACACCCCACACCACACCACACCACACCCCACACTGCCACACCACACCACACCACACCTCACACTGCCACACCACACCACACCACACCTCACACTGCCACACCACACCACACCACACCTCACACTGCCACACCACACCACACATCACCCCACCACCACCGCCACCACTTTGCCATACCCAATCCCACCACACCACGTTGCCACACCCGATCCGATCCCACCACACCACGTTGCCACACCCAATCCCACCGCACATTGCCACACCCGATCCCACCGCACGACATTGCCACACGTGATTCCACCACACCACATTGCCACACCCGATCCCACCACACCACTTTGCCACACCTGATCCCACCACGCCTCGCTCAATTCCACCACACCACATTGCCACACTCGATCCCAACCACACCACGCTGATGGACCCAAACACACCACAGCTGGACTTCACCACCCCATGACACTCCACCACACAGCACTGCCACACCCCAACCCACCACGCCACACCACATAGTCATGCCTCTCGTGTAATGCGGATTTTTTTTTTTTTTTTTTTTTTAAGCAAAGATGCCCTTAATTGATAGCTTGACGACGGCTGGCTGAATGCAGCATGTCCGAATAACATCTTTGTATTTCAAATCATTATCGGTAGTGTGAATCAAAACATACTAAAATACAATTATGTTATTCAGACATGTTGCATTCAGCCAAACCACCATCCTGTCAAGTACATCTTTGCCCCAGTTTAGTAGGCTTGGGTTAGTTAGATCAGGATAAACAGGGGATAGCGTAGTAGTAGTAGTAGTAGTAGTTGTTGTTCCCTAGGCAGTCTGGCCGAACTGCCCCGAGTCCCTAAGAAAGGCCATGGCCAAGACCGGGTTTTCCCACAGAGTTCTCAAGGAGTGTATGTGTTGTTGGCGTAGGTGATTGTGTGCAATGAAATCTTCCATAATGTGCTTAATTGTATGGGATGCTGTGTTACATCCTGGGCAGGCGTCAACGACGGAGTCATCCAGCCTCTTCTTAAGAGGGCGGTGGCGTCTTTGCCATGGGTCTACTCCCTAGAGGCTGTCAAGGAGAAGAGGACAGCATGGGGGCCAAACCACCGCAACTCCCCCAGCCCCTCACAGGGCCCAAGAACCTTGGAGTGGCTTTGGTTGCCCGAGCAGGTACTAGGGGATAGGGTTATCATTTAGGCTTGGCCAGTCAAGGTTGAGGAGGATATTAGATCAATTAAGATACTGTATTATGAGATGATGGCTACACTTGGTAAGGCAGAGTTGTTGCAGTGGGTAATAAGACAGGCTGACCTTTAGCCTGTGTGTGTGTGTGTCTTAAATCAGGCAAGTTTATTTTGCTTAGATCCCTTCATAGTGAAGGGGTTAATTGGAGATGTAGGACGTTAGTTCATGGCATCAAGCTGCAGCCCCAGACATCAAGGAATGTACCATTCTAGAAATTTTACCATTTCACAAGGTTAAAGGTGGTATGTGAGATCAGGTAAGTCTATGTGGGAAAAAAGGCAGTTCACACAGTATACAAGTCATAAAGGATCGGTCTCATTTGCAGTTTGTTTATATTGTTTTTATATCTATATAGTATATATAAATATTTTAAATGGTCTGCAAGACTGTGTTTTCTTTTCCTCTATATTCTGTGAAATGAACTATGTGTATGGTGTCTGATAAGACCGCATTTGAACTGTGATTCACTTGTGTTAGGACCAGTGGATCCTTTGATGCATTACAATATTTAGAACTAGTAGAGCACCCATGAGTCTAAATATGAAGTACTGGTTGTGTCAGGATAATAGTTCGTTTACCAGTAAAAAGGTGGGGCAAGTGGCGCCATCTATTAGTACCCAAACGAACTAAAGTTTAGTTACAATTTTTGCCAATAGATGGCGCCACCAGTATTATCGGTACGGGCGGAGGTACAAGTGGCGCCATCTATTGGCACTCAAAGGAATTAAACCTTATTAATTCAACTTCTTGCCGATAGATGGCGCCACCAGTGAGAACGATGCTGGAGGAGGAACACCGCACCATTCATGGACGCATATTAGCTTGTTGCTGCTCATACATGACACATTCTTTCCCTAATTCAAGCAACCACTGATTGCATTTGTCTCACCAGGAACAAAGTCCTGGCAGACAAGTGGTGCCTTCAAGAAAGGCTCCTTTAGTTCTGTTCACAGATGGCACCGATAGTACTAATTAACAAGTTAGTTAAAACAATTTATCACCGTAGAGACAGCACCAGCAGTTAGGCACTATACTGTTTTTACGCCAACTTGGCCTAAAATTGCCATCTCTTTATCTTCAGTGCTAAGTTGCAGAAAGAGTAACACTAGGATGTGGTGCTAGTCACGGAGTGCTGTAGAAAGTATGTAGTGCCATAGTATTGTCCCTTTCTGCCACTGAGCTACGTGAAATCAGCTGCAAAAGGAAAATCTAGGTCAAGTTAGAGGAAAAGCAGTATAGTTGTGTATTGTACTATCATTATTGGTTCTGTCTACATAACATCCAGCAAACAATTCACAATGACTATTGACCCCAGGAAACAAAACTCAGCATTTGGTTTGGTGTATTATATTTACTTAGCATTGCAAGAAATACCTGTACATCCATATGGAGAGCTGGTGTGATGGCTGCTGACAAGGCCTGGTGTGAAGCAGACAGGGCTGGTATTACGGACAGGTCTCGTATGATGCTAACAAGGCTCTTGTGACTTCGTAAGGGGTATGGAATGGCTTATGATATGATGCTGTGTGCTGAGAGTGGAATGACAATGGTGGTGTGGTATGTATGCAGGGCTGGTGTGTGGAAACCAGCCTGGAGTGGTGTGGTGTGGATACAGGGCTGGTGTGGTGTGGTATGGATACAGGGCTGGTGTGGTGTAGTATGGATACAGGGCTGGTGTGGTGTAGTATGGATACAGGGCTGGTGTGGTGTAGTATGGATACAGGGCTGGTGTGGTGTAGTATGGATACAGGGCTGGTGTGGTGTAGTATGGATACAGGGCTGGTGTGGTGTAGTATGGACACAGGGCTGGTGTGGTGTAGTATGGACACAGGGCTGGTGTGGCGTAGTATGGACACAGGGCTGGTGTGGTGTAGTATGGAC
>JAGKTI010021292.1:0-15823 GCA_018397915.1 Birgus latro | reverse complement strand
GGATGGATGGATGGATGAAGGGATGGATAGGTGGTTGGATGGGTGGATGGATGGTTACTGTGGACTTTGGTGACACGTGGACAGGTTTTGTGATGCTGAAGGAAGTCTGGATGAATGAACAGATGTATGTGTGTATGTGTGTGTGTGTGTGTGTGTGTGTGTGTGTGTGTGTGTGTGTGTGTGTGTGACTAGATGGATTTTTTTTTTCTTAGAAATTTGCTTGCATATATCTGGTAGGATAGATTTGATAGTGATGGCATATGAACAGGTGACTGGCTGGATAGTAGGATTTATGAATGAATGAATGGACGGGATTTTTGCAGAAAGTAAGACTGAATTTGTCGGTCAGTGACTTCTTAATTCACTCCTGGACATTGATGGTTCACTTCTTGGTTAGGTACGTGTATAGATGGATGGATACTTGGATGGATAGACGGAGGTTATTGGTTGGATATATGTGTAGACGGATATTTTAACGTTCTGTATAGACGTTAGATAATCACGATACCATAGATGTTGATGCTGGATAGTCAGGTAGATAAACATATTACAGATAAATGTACAGATAAGTAGATAGATTAAATGAATATACTGGAGAAAAAATTGAGAGGATGACGACTAAACAGATCTGATAAATATATGTGTAATTCTATGCAAAGAGAGAGAGAGAGAGAGTGAGAGAGAGAGAAACTTTGCTTACTTATACCTCTCTCACACAGCTGACTTCAGTGGACTTAAAGAAGGAGGGAACATAAGTACGCTCAGTGGGTATACTGATGTTTCTATGGGCACTTTACACTTATAAACTTGTACAGTCAAACATACATAGTACTTCAATACTTAACAGTCTCCATCCTACTAAACAAGCATTTCAGTAGCAAATTTAATGACGACTCTAGCATGGGCGCAGCTAACGGGGGAGGGGGGAGTCGAGGTGCCCCCGCCCCTTCCTCTTCTAACATGATACGCTGAAAGGAAAGTTAGTCATATATTTATTCCTTCAGGTACTTGTAAATTATTGTCTCCTGTTTATTTTTCTTTTACTGTTAACATTAGATAGATTTTTAATTAACAGAGACAGTGTTATACTACTTTCCAAGAATTTGTATCCCAGGAGTAACGACAACCATATTTCAGCCTCCCCCCCCCTGCCCACGTAAGATAATCCTGGCAGCGCCCTGTACATTAGTCAAGTCAGATACCTGTCACTACTAATACTACACTCACCACACTACCACAGCGATACCACAGTTGCCACAACCTTTACATATCTAGATCATGTTAATTATCACTAGCCTCACAACCAGAAATACCACCTCTTAGCCACAACTACCACCCCTCAGCAACGACAGTCCTACCACATCGAATACAACATTGCCTACTAATCCATTACGACTATTTCTCTGTCATAAATATCTACCCCAGAGAACTAACCACAGCATTACAAAACTAACTCCGCATCTACCACGCCACAGTCCTGCTAAAACTAACATAACATTGCCCAAATTACAACCATACAAATTACAGCTGCCATAAATATCCACCATATTAAATCAACCAGACATCACATCATTATAAATACAGCTACCACAACTACCATACCACATACCTATCTTACTCCTACAACTAGTATATTAATACCACAACTAACCCATCAGTGCCAGAATAGTGAACCATCAAACCATTCCACTGGTACAAATACTCCCAGCTTATTCGACTACTTAACTGCCATCTCTACAACCACCACCATCGCCGCTACCACCATCGCTATTGCCACCACCACCTAAGGAGCCAGTACCATCACCTACCACAATCAGAGGCTGGCCTACTATAATTTACGACCTTAGTTAATCTCAGACCACAGAAATCCCATTAAAGAAACACAGAGAGAATTTCTAAAAGCTTCTTCATCAAGCTCCTGTCTCCATTTTAACGCTGTGTGAAAACGGTATTATCACGTA
Organism: Birgus latro; assembly: GCA_018397915.1. NCBI lineage: Eukaryota > Metazoa > Arthropoda > Malacostraca > Decapoda > Coenobitidae > Birgus > Birgus latro. The sequence continues at coordinate 13,862 of JAGKTI010021292.1, read as the reverse complement.
TAGGAACTAAAGGGACTGTGTGGATTAGGAATCTCGTTGGCATATCTTCCTTAACAATTAACACTGCACATGGCAAGTAGATATCTGTTTCTTTGCTGTTTATTCAATTTATGCTTGGCAAGAAAGATATGAATGACAAACAAGTGAACAGTAAGTTATTAGATGCCAAATACATTGGCAAAGAAGTGGTAAAAAAACACTAAAGCCGGGTCGTATTCCCATGGGCTTAGTGGACTTTATAACACCTCATTTTTAAGCTACAAATATTACACCTGAATAGCTCTCGTGTGTTATCAGTATAATTTCATAAGTAACACATATGATCCTATCAGTGTGCAATGTGCAAAAATAAGCTGGCAACAATGGTCTCCTACACCCACTACAGTATGGCTCCTTGTAATTAGCTCGATTCTTTAACATATCATTCACGAACGCAGCATATCAGTAAGGGTTCATGCCATTTGTGCAGCGAGGTTTATAGACTGTGAGATTTTCTTAAGTGTCTCTTATGTAATGTGTTAAAGAGGAATGATCAATAATTATTTACAATCATAAGACAGTGAACAGCACTCGACCAGCATTATCCTACCTTCCATATTTTCATTCCTTCCCAAATGACAGAAGGCATTCTCCCTTTCCTTATTCTTTTGTTTTGAGCTTCATATTGCTCTAACAAAATATTTCATGTAACACATTTTTTTTGCCACAACTGGCAGAAAAGTGTCTACGAACTTTTGTACAGTTTTTTCACATAAATGGCGTACACGTTTATCAAGATTGGGAACGTTTGATATAGGTTTGGTTGTTTGTAATTGATGTGTTAAATGTCTGGAAATGATAACATTGTTTTAATTTATCATAATATGCGTTAGAATTTAGTGAATGTAAATTTTGTAAATATGTTTTCAGTTCACAGTAACAAAATATATGTTGACAATATCAGGAATATTAATATTAACGAAAGTAAACATTAAAAATATACCATCTTCATTTTCAGTAATATAAAGAGTTACAGCTTACTGAATGTAAATGTTTAAAAGGTGCAGTCAGATGTTTAGAGATTAGAGGATATGTGTTGAAAATACTTATAAAAAATAAAATAAAATAAAACCTGCCAGATAACTTTCCGTAAATTAGTTTTGCTTGTAAAGTTATTAGACCTTTGTAAAAAAAAAAAGAAAAAAAGTAAATACACCTTTGTAAAAATAAGTAAATAACCGAGAATGAAAAAATACCACCTTCAAACTTTATATATAACTGATGCATTTCCTTCATTTATCTGAAGTACTTTTGAAGATACGAATGTTGTACAGACTTTTGGAGAAACCATAGATGTTAGATTTGGCTGTTCTAGTTTAAGACACACACTAGTTTCCTGTAGTAATAAACATTTCACTACGATGGTGTCTTGCTTTCAGCTTTTTCTTGTTGCCTCTGGGTGACTTTATTCAGCTTGACAAAGACCAGTTGAAATAAGTTGGTTATTGAAGTCCATATCTGACCTACCTAGTTGGAAAAGCCTCTCCTAAACTTAATTCAGTCAGCTGGAAGGAGCAAGGGTTTAAAGGCATCATCATGGTGAAGAGGTTTTCTTATACAAATAATACAGAAGACCAATTAATATACTGGACTTAAATAAAACCAAGTCTTCACGACGAGCTCGGCTTTTTATTTCATCCCAGCGCCCATCAGACAACTTTATCCAGATTTGAGAGACAAGTCGAGGTGATGATGTTCCATAAACTAGATGTCTCACGCGTAAGCAAAATAAACTCGTCTAGTAGTGGGAAAGTTGAAAATTTTAAAACATATCTTTGTACTGAAGATCGCAATTTATTTCCCAGTTAGTATTAAATGTTATCAGATGTCAAATTAAATCTAATATCAGCATAGGTGAATGTAACTTGCAATATCAAGATATTTAACTCAACAAACTGTGTCTTACAAGAGATGATATTAAAATTAGTGGAGAAAAGGCTTTTGGTGCCCAGTTGTAGCCGTAGACTAAATAATACTTTTCCTGGGGCCCATCCACCTAGGTACCACCCACCCCTAGGTATCATCCACCTCCACATATCGCCACTTCGGTGCTAACACTCTGCATTCATACCACACTGAAAATATGCTAGATAAGGTCTGATCATTTCTAACTAAAAATGGGACCACACCACTCATGACATCTTGCGGGGTTAATGAGGTCAGTTAGACTAAGACTGGTTGAGTTAAGTTCTTTAGTTCCTCCTGACTTTTCTCTCCAAAACTATAGGATAATGGTGTGCTGTGCAGTTTACAGGTGCACATCCCCGCAACGCAATAAGGAAGAAAATGGAAATGTACATGTATACTACTTCCCGAAGGATGAAGAATTGCAAAAACTGTGAATTAATCTTTGTGGTTGTAAAGATAGTATTAATGTCAGCAGTTCACGAGTCTGCAGTCTACATTTTGAGCCCGCTGCGTACAAGAGACACCTTCAGTATGAACTCTTGAATCTACCTGTTCCTGCCAATCTAAGAAGCTTGAGAGTACTGCAGGCCCAACAATCAACTTACCAAGGCTGAAAGGTAAGCTTATAGTTTTACTCTGTGTGTGTGTGTGTGTGTGTGTGTGTGTGTGTGTGTGATGGTGCAGTGTAACAGCATGGTGTACTGTGCTGTGGTGTATTGTGGTATGGTGTGGTGTATTGTGGTATGGTGTGGTGTATTGTGGTAAGATGTAGTGTGAAGTGTAACATGGTATGGTGTGGTGTAATCTGGTGAGGTGAGGTATACCGTGATGAGGTGTACGATGATGTACAGCTTATTCAATCTGATCTGAGAAGAGATGAGCCTTATGCTTTTGAAAGCTGGCAAATACCTAGGTGTCCGAGTGCATTCATTATTAACGATGCATTTAAATTATTTTCATTATAAATGTTACAACAACCAATTGATGAAATGATTGCCCAAATAAAATATTATACATAGTTATTTCTGTAGATTACTTTAAAATCGGGGCCTTACAAAGTTTGTCATATGGTCTAGACACGTTTGAAATTTTGAATTATAGGGTCAAATCAAAACATGTCCAAGTTAATTTTTATGAGTACCTTGGTTCTCTTCCCTCCCATGTTAGGGAAAATAAGGTAAATTATGTCATTACAGCGGTGGTTTGTAAAATTAAACGTAGAAAAGCATCCATTATGGAAAAGATAAGACTGGTATAAACAGTGATGAATTCTGATATGCGTAAGTTCATATACTCTGTTTATCAAGTTTAAAGTACTGAAGCTATAAATTAGGAAGCAATCAGTAACAACAGTAGGATCAACAACGATAAAGTTATTTTACAATGCAAAGTAAGTTAGCAAATTGTAGTAATTTGTCGCAGTCACCCATCCATTTTACTTGTTTTCTCTGTACCACGGAGAAGGGTACCACATGACATCACAAAGATGCGTGGGGAGGCAAAATGATCAGACCCGTTCTCACTGTTCCTTGTCTCGTACAGGACTGATGTATTGGTATTAGCGAGGGTACTTTTACATGTAAGTGAGTCTTTGCTAGATCAGTGAAGACAACGTTAACGAATTCAAATCCTTTAAACTTTTACTTGTTCCAGCTAAGATTTGTACCTGTGTCCATTAGGGCAAAATACACCACTTCTCGCCGACTCGGTCAGCACCTCCTCCAAATATTCGTTACTGTTAATTTGTTTTTATCGCATTTCCTCTTTCATTGATCGAGCAGTTGTATGAGCATTATATCATATCTAAGTATCAAAGTATAAACATATCTCCTTGACAGTGAACAGGTTAAGGTATAACTGTTTTTCAGTTATTCTGAAGAAGTTAAGCAGGTAGGTATACCGGTATTCTTTCTTAATGCCACAGAGAGCGAAAAGGCTCGTTAATCTGAAAAAAAAAAAAAAAAGGGGGCTCTGTAAGTCTTATATAATTACAAAAAAATGTGTAACAGAGATACTATTCTGTATTTTCATTACATTAAACCTCTCATTTTTATTGTCACTGATTTGTTTAACTTCATTAACTATGTTTAATATTTGAATTTTATCTTTACTTTTAATTCTTTTTCGGAGTAAAACTCTTTACCATTTGAATTAAGATTAACTAAGCAACTTCAGTATGATATCTGAATTTGTTAAATACATCACCATCATCATCATATGGGAACAAACACAGCGGGGTACATAGCCTTGCTCACACTTCGGTTTTATCCAAGGGAACCCTTCAGACAACGACTCTTTCCTGTTTAAATATATCTTGACAGCGATGATCGACCTGCTCCAGCCATGAGTTTCTAGCCTTCCCCTTGGTCTAGCGAAAGCTGGATACTTAGCTCAGAATGAAATAGTAACTTATAAAAAAATACACTGCCAGTATAACACCTAGATATCTTTACTATTAGTGTAAAATAAAGGTTTGGTATAGTTAAAACTGGATAATGTTAATTCAATAGCATTAAGATCCTACGTCTCCCAGTATGCACACCAAGTCCGTAGAATGTTTTACATAATTTTTGAGATTAGCACTTGTAAAATTTCATGAGAAACTGGAACATTCCGATTTGGTTTTGTAATTTTTCACAGTCTTGTTTTGTAATATAAACCCTCTCTACTGTATACCGGATCAACTCCATGCCCGATCCGATGAAGTTGATAATCTGGTATATCCCATACCCCCCCCCCCCTCCAGTGGGATTTTAAGCACATAACAGAAAATAAATGAGTTAAATAGTATATTCTAGTACTAGGAATGAAAACTATGCCCATTTTACACTAACTTTGCCCATAATTTCACACCCTTGTCGTGGCACTGCTTCGTGACTAATATTGCTGTAGCCCTTTATAACAACTCAGAAATAATGAGGGGGGGAGGGCCAGGTTGGGATAAAAAGGGTATGAAACTCACAGATTGTACACTGTGCATGTAAAAATGGATGTAACCTAGATCACTCACATGCTCACCCCTCTCATAAGCTGAGTTAGCAGTTATTCATCGTCGTTGTCGGCATAGGTGGTTTCTGGTGGCTCTGGCGTCACATCTCGTACAGAGAGTCCTGATGTGCTGGGGGTTGGAGTCCTAGAGGCTGTACTGCTGGATCCTGAGGCTGTGTGCAGGCTGGCTGAGGATGTTGATGCTTCAGACACTATGGCAGACTCTGTATGGATCCTCTTGGCGGAAGGATACGGCACAGGCTTGAAAAATTGGGCAATCATAGCCTCCTGGATCTTCCTTGGCTGCTGCAGTTGTATTAGTTCCAACTTGATGATCCACGTGACCTTATAATGGTGAGCAAGAGGTCCTCTAGCTTTGTCTGTGATGGTCTGGATTGTGTCTGCAGCATCAGTGCCTGCAGCCAGAGAGGGTCCAGCTGCATCCTCTATAGGCGTGAAGCACCTTGTCTCCGAAAAACCTTAAGGAGTGACTGACGGACAGGCACAATCCTGGAGATGATCCCGAATCTAAGATTACATCATCGGATTGAAGTGATTAAGAACATTCTCTGGTAACTGCCTGTCTGTGATGTGTTCCCGTCAGACAGGAGTATAAATAATACATCAACTTATCTATAACCCAAACAACAGTGACTCCAAACTCTTATCCTCAGTGCAGTATGAGGTTTCGTAGCACTTATTCCTTGGCGATTTATTTTGCATATTACACCTTAACATTCTTTTGTGTGCTATATACGCCTTTTTATATCACTTTTGTTTGTATAAGTAACACACGAGAGAATGAATAAATCGCTAAGGAGGAGGTTTTACGAATTCTCCATAGTTACCTACAATATTAACCTGTACCTGAACAACTATAACCTTGATCATTTTATACCTCCCTTCCTCTCATCCTCTTTTTATATAATTAATGTTCATGATGCCAATTATGTGAAACTTTAAATCACATGCCTGTTTAGTATCTCTCTCTCTCTCTCTCTCTCTCTCTCTCTCTCTCTCTCTCTGAATGCTGTCTGGTACGGGAATTTTGTTAACCGTATTGCAGCTATCAGTGGATGAAATATTAACTCTTCTTAGTTAACCAGTCATATCTAATTGTAGGGCATAATGTAAGGAACAGATACGATATTAACCACTACAGACAGGTAAATAATAATGGCTAATGTTATTCCTATCTCTTACAAAACTTTTAATATCCATACAACCATGGATGACCAGAATATCTCCTCAACACAACAATTAGTTCATCCGTTTGTTGGAAATGTTTATAAAATTGTCATATCACGTTTATCTTACTTGATAACGATCCGAACCACTTTCAACTCGTGCTGGAGGGCTGATTCGACTAGCAACTAGGAAGACTCATTCATACCTCATAGCCATGGCTCATCGAAGTTAATGGAACCAAGATACAGAACTGTATTCAAATCATGATTGTGACCCAGTTCCGTCAGGTGAAAATAGACATCATACGTCAGACGCCTTGAAGACAGCGCACATCTGAAAAGTTCCGTAAGTAATGGACTAATTAGATTCAAATTATTAATGACACTTCTCTTCTCCCAACAAAATATGTCCTATCAAAAGTTCATATTGTCTACTTTGCCTGGTCGTACACAATACTACAATAGGCTAAGGTATGTTTGACACAGTTGTTTTATCGTACGGTGATCGAAGCGGTTTTATCCAAAAGTTTCACGGCAAAAGATCAAACAATAACCGGCGTTAATAAGCAGATTAATATAATCTAGTAATCGTCCTATACTGGGGACTGGAAAGCAAAAATGGCAACGCTTGCAGTAAAGTTCGCCAGTTTTCGTTATTGCGAAGAGATTTTAGTCAGTTGTGCTGCAGATTGAAAGGGTTAAGCCTGAAGAGGCGTGTTCCCGTTTTCGATGGAGATTTCTTAATTACTTCATCCTTAGCAATTCATTTGTGGATATTACGCCTTAATATTCTTTTCAGTTATTTCCGTCTTTTCGGCATCGACGTAGTTTCCATGCAGGAGGTTCTTAAGGCTTAATGGACAAGAATAACTGAGGAAGAGTTCAAATATGATCTCCAAATGCCACCTTGAATACGGCATATTTTTGGATATTACATCTTCATATTCTCTTTCGCCTGACTCATAACTAATTTAATATGTACATAATTTGCATCAGCAACATACGAGAGAATATCACTGTGTCATATGCAAAGTAATTCGATGAAGACGTGATGTATTGTGGTCTCCCAAGCTCACGTATACGGCACATTATTGGAACCTAGCTGGTGCGTCAGAGGATAGAAGATCGCGCACAGTGGAAGTGTTGACGTGCAGTGCTCTCTCGCAGTTTTACCCTGGAATGGACGATCCAGTGGCTGTACGGACCTCAGCACGTCACTGAGTGAGTATGGAGTAGCTGAGTTGTAATTATGCGTTTATGAATGGTGAACATCAAGGATGTTAGGCCATGTTTGGCGTGTATTTATTGATGATTGTGGCAGGGTGAGGGTGATGCTGGCAGGGACAAGATGTATTACCAGGTTTGGCATTTTGTGTGTGTGTGTTTTTTGTTTTTCATTTGATATTTAGATAATTTGGCTACATATTAGACGTTTGATGAACTGTTAGCGATACTTTGGTGCGGTACTTTCTAGCGCTATTTTTGAGTTAATGGTATTTAACGAAATGTTGTGTAATATCAAATTTACTCCAACAAAACTGCTCTGCTGCTCAAACAAACATTTAGCCTCTATGTAAATATATCACACACGCTCAAAGTATTAGCCAACATGTCTGCCGTAAGTTCCAGATGACGCGCGACAATTGAAGTGTCAGGCTATTTAAAGAATTAAAGGGACAGCGGAAATACCCAAACACTCCTCATTCACCCCCGTTACCATGTACTTTCTCCTGTCGTGAATACATATTTAGCTAACATTTATAAACAGTTACACGATTGACATTTTAATATCTTTAGAAGAGTACTCTAGTTAGGGTAGTGTAAGATCAGTGATATAAATATGAGCCCCGACGTAAAATACAAGGGAGAGCAATAACAAGGGAAGGAAACGTTGATATACCATCTTCCTTCTCCTTCTCCTATTCTTTCACTTCGTTGGAACTGGATGGTTTTTATACCTTATAACTTCATCAATAAGATTAACGATACGTGTTTGCCATCTCGGTCAGGCTGCCACTGGACAATTTCATCAAATATAGAAAGGATTTTAGTAGAGGGAGGTGTTAATAAAATTCGTTTATGTAACCCCTCCAGACAGAAGTTTCTCCCCATATGGCAAGGTTAAAAAAAAAATATATATATATATATATTTTCTTGAAAGTCCATGTTAGAAACTGTATTTTATAGATTTCACCAAGGCTGATCATGGCATGGCTTAGCATGGCATAAACAAAGTTTTGCATAACTTAATAATGGACATTCGTAGAAGCCTAATGCTGTTATTGTTGATGTTTTATTATTATTAATATTATTGTTGTTGTTATTTTCATTATTGTTGTTATGGTGCTTAAGTCTTTCCAAGCCGGTGTCGAACTGTACTTTATTCTTGCTGTCTCAGACAATTTATTTAACCATAAGGAGGCGTCTTGCAGTGAAGGGGTTAGGGAAGGTTATATCTAAATCCTACAGTTTTAAAAGCTCCATCTTAGGTGAATAAACGCCTGTAAAATTGGGATAAATAAATAAAATAACCTCGAAGCGAAAGGGTAACGGTAAACCCGGAAGAGAAGTGTTGCTATAATTAGTGCTAGATAACCCCGAGAAGCTTTTTTTTTTTTTTTTTCGTAGCATGTTTTCCAAATTAAGTAGCCTAACTTTTCATTTGGCAGTCATTATGGGCTCGCAGTATTTTCCCGTCCGATGATTAACGGATTGAATTTAAGTGACTTTGGATATTTCGCAACGTATCACCTCATCCGTAACCCATTGAGATCGCTGGTCCGATAGAATGGACAGAACTAGGCATTTTTAGAAGTTAATAAAGGGGTTCAGACCTGTGAGCCGATACGGGGAAGGCGATTAGCGTCCTTCCACCTACCGCACCTGCAGCAGCTGTGGGACTCATAGGGTGTTGCGGCTTAATCTCCACATTACACCTCAGTATTGCATGTTGGTGTAAACTATGTCAGCATTAAAACAGTGTAAATATTTTAGATGATGTTGAAGTGTTATACGCAAATTAATTCGGTAAATAACAGGAGCAACGAAGCCTCCCCTGCCACATTGAATATAGTCCCGCAAAAAATATGCTGGTCAAACGCTAATAAAAAAGGTAAAGGTGGGGGCAGACGCCTTGAAGCCCTTAGCCGCGGTGTTGATCTCCGAAACTTAGGTCTAGGAGCCTATGGCGGTTTTTTCCACTTAGTTCCAGCAATACAAGGTCACTGCATCATCCAGGGTGCCACAGTTACTATCCCAGGATCTTACCCCTTAGTACTAACTTTGCCTACTAAGCCCAAATGGATGGATGGACACCTGGGTCAAGTGTCGCCAGCTTCCCACACCAGGATTCGAACTTTGGCAGCATCACTCAGTACGCAGACCACTCAGCCGCCGCGGAGATGCCTGTTGGCATGTGCCTCCCCCCCTCTCCCCCAACCCCTGCCCACGAACAGTGCTAATGCACATCGAAACACGTTGTTTGTTCCAGAAAAGTGCTGATGGTTGCAAAACGACCCTGGTCTCAAAGACGTACTGCAAGTGGTATAGGAGGCTTCTTCTTTGGTTGTTTGTTTTGCTTCTTTGGCTTTTTATTTTGCTTTCATGGCTATTTATTTTGCTTCCTCGGATGTTTATTTTCCTTCCTTGGATGCTTATTTTGTTTATAGATATACAGAAAATATTTATAAAGAAGAGGTGTTTCGAGCTGTCTAAAGCACTACTAGCATGGTATTGTACAAGATGTTAGTGTGCGGAATACATATCGGTAAACAGGAGGTGCTACGAACAGTCCATCGCCACATACACGACAGTCCTAAGGTTCATAAGCAAATTCTGGGTCACTTAACTGTCGTGCCGTAACCAAGACTTGTTTCTGCACGATGATCCCCCCCACCCCCCAAAAAAATAGAATCTATCCGTGAGTCTTGTTCTTCATGGAAAAGAAAAATTCTGGTGTCAGGAAGGTAGTGATTATATGTTTGTGAATAAAGCCATCATCTGATGCCACCTTTAGTTTCCTTACGTATGTATGTATGTGTGTATGTATGTATGTATATATGTGAGTGAGTGAGGTGGTGAGTTAAAGGGAGGGCAGCCAATTCGCAGAGGACGGCAATTTGGTGGCGATTAGTTTGCGGCCACCCTGTACGGGATTAAGGCGCCTGGCAATATAGAGATGTCTGTGTGTATGTGTGTGTGTGTGTGTGTGTGTGTGTGTGTATGTACAGTATGTATGTATATAGTATTTTGCTGCCTATATCGACACTTCTGATTCAGTGAAATTTTTCGACCCGCACAGATAAAATACAGCCTCCATTAACTACACAACGAAGGAATTTTTGTATATTGAACACCATTATCTCATGGCTACATTAATACAACAAAAATGGTGTAATGGTACTGAATGGGTTAAGCTCTTCAGTCCGAGCACGTAGTGCGCACTTTATTCAGCACGCAAAACGATTTTGTCCAGTTTAAGGAATACGTGTTATGTTGAAGTGGATACTGCAGGCTGTAGAGTAGCCCATCCTGTTCGATAAGACTGCTAAGCTGAATAAAATCACTTGGAGATAAAAATATAATAATAGAGACGGGCCAGGGCTTAAAGAGTCTATGCTTCCGATTAGAAAGATGAGTGTTTCGAGTACGAAAAGGGAACGGACACGCATGCTTGAAACACTTGATCAACAGAGGGAAGCAAGATTGAGGGTTTAGTTTACAGGTATGTTCGTACTATATTCTCATTCTAACCTGCCGTAAAACTGCCGTCTCTTCATCATCAATAACTTTCAGTCAGTTTCTGATTACACAGATGGGTCTAAAACTTCTCACGGTGCAGGTTGTGCAGTTCTTTTTTCCCTCAGCTTCGTATCAGTATCATTTATCTTCTCTTGCCAGTGTCTTAACGGCTGAACTTTATGCCATCCCATTTGTTCCCGTCGAATTTTTGTCTCGCCTTCTTTCGCCATTTTTCCGAATCGTGTAATGCACATCAGCTCCTTTCTTTAACTCGTTACACACATCCATTAATTAAGATCCAAGAGTGGCTGTTTCACTTCTCATCCGTCATAAATATGTCCAATTTTGCTGGGTCTCTTGTCACCCGGGCATGTTCAGCCGTATCTCTTCCTGTTTCTCTTACCCACTTCCCTCTTCGGATCTCTTCCCTGTGTTTAGAACCTTATTATTTCAAATTTGACAGTTGACAAGACACACGCAATAAACTCTATTTTGTGAAACCATTTTTCTCTCCACGATCTTTCCCTGGTCACAGATGTAGACGATAGGAAACTGCACTTGCTCGTCTTCGGATGGGACATACTTGTCCTACTCATGTTTTTTTTTTTTCATGTCTAAGGGTCATCCTCCCGTTTGTTTGCTTTGTCAGTCAGGTCTCAGTGTCTCCCACATCCGTTTATACTGACCTTCGCTTAGTGATGTTCGCCACACTTTCCTTCCTCACCTGGCTCGTCTTCATAGCTTCCCTACAATTAGCGATGTTCCACGTGTCTCCCTCCTTTTCTAATGTCCGTGTCCGTCTTGTGACCTTTCTTCGTCACATTGACCTCCTTTCCAATTTGCAGTTCATCTTTCTCCGTTCCTTTACTGTTGCTTTAGTTGCCTTTGGATGTCGCTTCTTTCTTCCTCTACTTTGTTACTAAGTAGCCTTGTGGCTTGGCTCTAGGATTTTCAGTCAATCAATTCATCCTCAGAGCTGAATGGTACCAAAAGATGAATATTATAATGCGATGCTAGTCAAGAAAATATATGGGATAGTCGAAGAGCCGTAGCACTGTATTTTTTTTTCTGCCACTGAGTTACGTGCAATAAGCAGCAGGAGGACAAAAATCCAGGCCAGCTTCATTTGAAACCACAATAGGGCAGAAGCACAGACCCGGTGATTCGTTTCCTTTTCTCAGTCACCTCTTTCGAGCACGTATGGTTTGAGCCTTAACTGTATGTCACTACTTATTCACACTTTTCTTTGTATGTGCAACCTTACTCCCTTGTGAAGTCTGAAAAGTAGGTTAGATGAAGCCTACTGACAAGAGTTTGGGAGCGGAGTTTACCAAGTCATAGGCGTAGGCAAAAACTGGAATGAAAGAGGAGAGAGATGGAGTAAGGATGATTTGAGAAGAGAGGGAGGAAGGACAGTAATGACTCTGGAACCTGATTTTTGTATCTGGCTTTTATTTTTTCCTTCATTTTATTGAAAATTCCCCATTTTTATGTTTGTTTTTCTTAGTAAAAGATAATAACTGACTAGTGTCTTAGTGAAAGTCTAGGAGGTTAGTTTCAACAAGTAAATGATTCTCTCTCTCTCTCTCTCTCTCTCTCTCTCTCTCTCTCTCTCTCTCTCACACACACACACACTCACACACACACACATCGACAAAAACTGTCTCCTCGCCTTGATAAAGGCGGGCGATGGGTATCGATTTTCGTTATGTTGAGATGGTGTAACGCAGAAGGGAAAAACTTTAGCAATAAATGGCAATTATTTTGTACTGATACTAGACATTCATGTCTGTACCAAAGTTCAACTAGGAGCCAACCTTTCTGGCAATTTTTGTGGAGTGAAATAAATTTATATTTCTGAAAACATCACTTTAAAAATAGGAAAATTACCACTGGCCGGTGTGCTAAACTGTGGAACCTCTGTGATTAGGATATATAATTTCCCACTAAACGATTTAAATAGACCCGAGAATACTTAACGGATTTTATACATAATTAAGTTATGCGAAGTGACGAACAAGTAGTTGTGTCGAGCACTTTGTTTCCTTGTCTATGATTAGAGGTGAACTGCTTATACTTATGACCATATGTAACATGTCACAGGAAGCTTTATAGCATCTCTTCCTAGGTGAATTATATTGGCCATTGCACCCCAGCATTCTCTTGTGTACTATATATATATCGTTTTGATGTCGACAGAAATGGCATCGACAATATAAAAGAGGATATTGAGGTATAATGTGCTGAGTAAATTGCCAGCGACAACGTGTTGCGACATCTCCAAACCCACTTGTAATGCGGCCCTTAGTCCTGGGAGAGAGAGAGAGTGTGTGTGTGGGTGGATGGGTGGGTGGTTGGGTTTGTGTGTTGCTTGTTCCATCTGTTGCATCCAAGTGGTGGATAAATCCTGTGATTAACTACATACAGTGCTTGTGGAAACTGCATCAGATATATTGTCTACAGTTATAAACCCATTCACTTGCGGTTGGAAGAGACATGTTTGGTTTCTTTCTTTGATTCATTAAAGAATAGTATATGCCGCTATCTTTACAAACGTTGCTCTAAATGGCATTGAATCCCATCATCCAGGCATCACGTAAAAATCACCACACTAATTACCCAGTTTTAATGCGTTTATTTCAGTGTGGTTGACTTGGATATGTAAAGCGAGTTTGCGGTATCACTTTTTTCTTTAACAGTAATCTTCTGACCTTTCCCTCCGTCACTGAACAAGTAATTACCTATCCATCCATCTGTCTCTCTATGTATCTATTTATCAGGCACTTTATTCATGTACCCCGAATATATAACGCAAATAGATTCCCGAAATGGTAGTTGTTTATCGAAGCCCAGATACTCGTAAAGCTTTGTGGCCGTAACAGGCGTTTTCGGTTGGCTAGACCAGCTCGTCCATCTTCCTCTGAGACAGTTAATGGTGTCCTCACAAGAGCATCAAAGAGTAACACACACACACACACACACACACACACACACACACAC
>JAGKTI010021291.1:0-15823 GCA_018397915.1 Birgus latro | reverse complement strand
ACTATCCCAGTCATCATTAAAGTCCCGGATTAAAATCTCCATAATCTGTTGTGCAGGACCGAGTGAAAATGTCCTAGCCACCTCCATTCTCCCCTTCGTAGTCCACTTCGAATTATCATTGGTCCTCATCTCTATATCACTTAACCAGATCATAACATCTGGCTCCAATCGTTTTCCTGGATATTCCGGTGAGGAGCGAAATTTTGAACTACAAAAATATTTCATGGCCCCCAATTGTTGTATGGGATTCTTACTATTATCTGAGATGGCCTGGATAATTGCTGAGATAATTGGGCAATATCTCCCCCAGTAGTACACGAAGGGTGAGGATTAACAGGTGTTGAAGTCATTTTGTCAGAGTCTTCTGTTTCAGGATCGTCAGAAATAAAGCCAAAACCAACAGAAACAGAGTCAGAATCGTCTGAATCAAGTAATTCCCCAACTGGGTTTAAATTGCCCTCCCAATCAAAATCACTCATTTACAGAACAAATTTAAAAAGAAAAAAATTCACTATTCACTATTTCTTCCTTCCAGTTTCCTTAAGTTGTTTCCTTTAATTACTCAAAGTTGGGAATAACAATTCATATAAGTATATCCCCACCCTTGCTACCAAAGGTTGCAGCGCTGTTATCCCACTTTTATCCCACCGCTGCCACCAGATGTCGCACCGCTGCCTATGTGCCGTTGTGATATTTATCTCGGGAATATTATCCTCCCGTATTTAATACTGAGGTAGCGTGAGCGTGAAATCACCCAGACACCGGCAACGCGCGACTTGTGGCTTCACTACACGCCACTACACACATGTACTTAGAACTGGGAACTGGAAGAAGTGAGAGAATAATATGGCTTTTCTAGGCTTTAATTACAAAAAATTATTTATAAAATATGTACAAAATATTCTTAGGTATTTCCCACCTCATTTCACTTCATATAAAGTTCCGTGCTTGAAAACCGCACTCAGACATCTACACTCAATTCACTTTATTACTAACACTATATTAATAAATCAAAGCCCTTATTAAAGTTCTATGCTTTAAAAGCAATTTTATACATATAGTCCCATAATAATTTCTAGTGCTGTTATAAATTAAGCACTCTCTTTATTCACTTATATATATAAAGTTACACTGTTACATTAGTACAAGAAAAACACATTTAAATATATAAAGTCTTTTCTCCTTCCATTTCTAACTAGGAGTCCTTTTTACCAGTCCCAGACGACAGACAAATATAATAGCACTGTTCACCGGTTGTACCCGCCATTACAACAAGCATGTACTTTTAACTTACTATTAACAGAAGTGCTTTCATGCTGCCCCTTGGAACTTTTACTCTCGGCTACACAGCGATGTCTCTCGCGCCAGGCTACGTCAAGCTGTGTCCTCCCGCCACCATGTCACACAGGGCTCTGCTCTGCCTCCAGTCTCAAATGAGGTCCGTACCCCTTTCTGGCCTCAAGGGTTGCCGATGTTCACCAGCAGGTCACATGGTTGCGAGGTGGGTGATGGCCTCACCCACTCATCCACCGCCCTCATCCACACGTCACCCGCGTCATCCACTGTAGAGGCCCTAGCAGAATCGCCGCATCAGCTTGGTTCCCACACCGCAAAGTTTCGTAGTCAGCACACGCCCTCACGGTCTGAACTGCCTAGCCAACACTTGTCTGTATAAACAACTTAACCAACACCATCATCACTCCTCTCTCTATCTCTCTCTCCTCCTTCCCTTTACCCTTCCATTTATTTCTTCCTCTCAACCTCCCTTCCTTATTCCACCTCCCTATATTTATTGCCCACAGCTATACACAGAATCGACATCGAATTCTCTACTCTTTCTCTCCTGTCCGTGTTTCACTCTAAACTCACGTCCAGCAGGTGTATTTGCCTCCACACCTGCAACAGCTGCGTGTCTGCTCACATCTGCCTGAGGGGATGCTTGTCGGCTTCCCGACAGTATTAAAGTCTACATTAATGACTACATATATCATATTATAAGGCTAACCCCCTTCCCATCCCTCCCCAAATAAAAACACATAATACTGTAATACATTGACTTTTTGTTCCTTTTTTTTAGAAATCATCTTGTGTGGTAGGTGGTGGCGACCATCATCCACTTACTTGATGTAGTGCTGCCTACTTCTTCCTTAGCCTTTGTCATTCTTTTTCTGTGCCTGCCCTCCTCTCTTCCTATTTCTCCCATCTTTCCTGTCACTTCTTATTGCTTTTCTTTCCTTTACAGGTGGCTTTACATCGAGTGACAAGCCAAATGGTTTCCTGTAAGCCAGGAAACCATTTACAACGCTGGGTGGTAATTCCATCTTTTGTAGTGTTTGTGATAAATAGGAGCACAAGAGATGTAGTGGTATTAGAGGTAGACTGCGAGATGATGCTGATTTCATGTGTGCGGCGTGTCGGGGAGAGCAGGTGGAGATTGTTAGGCGTGAGAGGGTTGAACTTGCAGGTGAGTCTCTTGAGTGTGTGGAGGAGTTTTGTTATTTGGGAGACATGTTATGTGCCAGAGGTGGGGCTGGAGTTAGTTCGGTTGCTAGGGTGAGAAGTGGTTGGAAGAAGTTCAGGGAGCTGTTGCCTCTCCTGACATTGAGAGGACTCTCCTTACGTGCTAAGGGGTCGTTGTATAATGCAGCATGTGTTAGGAGTGTGAAGCTGTATGGTAGTGAGACCTGGGCAGTAAAGAAAGCGGATATTCGCAGGTTTAAACGTAAAGAAATGACAATGATTAGGTGGATGTGCAGTGCGTCCCTGCGTGCAAGGCCTGAGGGGGCTGGGTTTACGATGGAATAGTTGAGAGGTAGGATGGGACTGGAGTGTATTGGTGTTGTGATGAGGAGAGGTAGGCTGAGGTGGTTTGGACATGTGGAGAGGATGGGGGATGATAATTGGGTATAGAAGGTGAGAGGTGTTAATATTGGGGGAGGGGTTGGGAGGGGTAGACCGAGAAAGACATGGGACGAGGTCATTAAGTGTGACTTAAGGGTTAAGGGACTGAACAGGGAGGCTGCCAGGGATCGAGGAGTGTGGAGAGCCGCCATTAGGTGACCAAGGCCGACGCATGCAAGCATGTTGGAGCCTTCAAAAACTAAACTAAACGAAAACGGTGGTAACCATATAACCAAACCATACAAGCTCCCTACGTGTCAGCAAGTGAGTTGGTGGAGGGTTAATGCCCCTCCCCATAAAACAAATAACTTGGAGTTAAATGGCCACCCCTTACAGGATTATGGCGTCTGGCAACAGACAGATAGATAGATAGATCTTGTGTCCCCTCAAATTCATCTCGTGACCCATTGGGAGGTCACGACCCACAGTTTGAGAATGCCAGGTATACAATAATATATTGTGCTTTCACTATTAAAACTGTTTATATAAATAACATACAAGTGAACACTGGTAGGCCCTATGCCAAAAGAAGCAGATAATGAGATGGTGGGTTGGTTGATATAACCAATAAATACAGTAATGCCTTAAGACCAACATACTTCCAAAAGTAATGAAATACTAATATGGATTTTATCCTCAGAGTTGATAATGCCACCGTGGAAGAATACTTCCATCTAGTGAAGAAGCTAAGGGCTCTGTTTCCGGATCTAATAGCTGGGTTCGACATTGTGGGTCAGGAAAGTAAGGGTGAGCCTCTCAAGAACCTGCTGGAGCCTCTTCTTAAGATGTCAGCAGCCGGCATTCCTGTCTTTCACCATGCCGGAGAAACAGGTTAAACTGATTTTTAATGTTCTTATCATAGATAACTTTTTGTATTATGTCTGTGGCCTGTATATAATAACTTGTCATCTCTGTTGCTGCCCAGTAACGACCACTTCTTCCGCCATCTTCCAACATTACTGGGACATGAGTGCAATTACACAGAAATGAATTTTCATACCATAATGCATGAATTTTGTTTATGCTGGAGAATCTCCTGAAGTGGCTCTGTTCATTAGTCTTTCACTAACGATTTTCAACGTGAGGGGCTTCTCTTCCATTGATATTATAGTGACTTTAGTAAGCCAAATCATAGTACACCATACAACACCAAACAAAATCACTCTTTCATATTTCCCACAGCAATGGCACTGACCAAGTGGCCTGATGCTCCTGCATCGAATATTATTTTATTTGTTTAAATATTGCTTATGATGGAATAACCAATAATTCCTCCAAGTTTCATTTGAATTGTTTAAATACATTTTTCA
The DNA here is from genome assembly GCA_018397915.1 of Birgus latro. Taxonomy (NCBI): domain Eukaryota; kingdom Metazoa; phylum Arthropoda; class Malacostraca; order Decapoda; family Coenobitidae; genus Birgus; species Birgus latro. The sequence goes on along the minus strand of JAGKTI010021291.1, from coordinate 11,612 downwards.
TGCAGCATAAAAAAAATATAAGAAAATGGAAATTTTGTTTTAGGTGACTTTGTTTCAGTTTGGTTTCAGTACTAATAAAGCCTATTGTTATGAACTGATATTGGCTTTTTCACTTAAATGTACTGTATATGTAAACTGTGCAGCACAATGAAAAATATAAGATACAGAATATATTAAACCATTAAAAAATGAATGAAAGGTTGAGAAACAATTCGGATAAACTATTTTCTTCTCGTCTTATGCTTCTTTCAGAAGTCTTTATTTTCAGTGTAAGTTGGTAAATAATATAATTTTATCTCTGAGACCTTTAAGCAACCAGTCCAGCAGGAAAGACACTAGAAAATCTAGGACTCATTATAAACTCACACGTGACCTTTTCCCATCATATGAGTAACATGCTTGCAAAGGCATCCCGGAAACTCAACCTAGAAGACACTCACAGCCACTGCTTTTTGACAACAGAAAGAATCATTATAAACTGTCTATAAACAATTAACTGTGAATTATTGTGTCTCAATTTGAGACGAAACCCTAACAAGAAAAAAACGTTGATAAGCTAGAAAAAAAGAAAAGAAAAAAAAAAGCTGTAATAATTAGATACGTCAAGACTGTAAATATATATCACTCACATCAAGAAACAAAAATAATTCTAATCGGTGACTCCATGAATATGATAGGCACACAGTTCATTGCTTCAGTCCAAGACCTCTCCCCCATCACCCTTGTTTGTCATGTTTCATCACCCTCCCCCCCTTCAACAAAGAAACAAGACGATAACAACTGCTCAACACTACATAGAGCATCTCAGCAGCATACTATTGCCACCCTACACCACATTCCTAGACACATGCATAGACATATAGCCACCACAGCCATCCAGAAACTATAGCCAAATATCCTTCAGGAAAATCCACCAGATATACACTGATCAAAAAACTACTCTACCTAGACGGGCAAGGAGGATGGGAGCAATGACAGATTTTAATATCAGTTAAAAATACAAATACATGCCTGGTTTTTTTATTACAGTTAAAATTATGATTATGATTACAACATTCATTTATATTACGGTTCCTGCTTGAAAATAGAGTTTTCTGCTATAATTATGGTTTCAGTTACAGATTGCTAAAGCCTAGGGCACCATTTGAAAAGAAAACCGTCCTGTTGTCCTTTTGTATGGGCTAAATACATGTTGAAGAATTTGTCACACTTAAAACAATGCCAGTGAATCATACTAAAGATCCATTGCTGTCCATGTCTACTACAATTTACAATTAGTGTTTTAAAAATTATAATTTTTTCAAACAAACTGCCATCATTAACAATGACCAGAAAGTAATGATGCCAAGTTCAGCCCTGTTTATTGTAAAATAATTTCCAACAGTGTTGAAAAGTCACTTGGATGGAGCAAATGTTGCAAAACACCCCATCAGTTCCATTGTAAAGTTCTTCAGTGGGTGCAAAGTTGGGACCATTCTTTCCAGCAGAGCAGTGGTTCTCATCCTTTTCAGGGTCGCGCCCCCATTGGCGTTTTACCCAAACACCTAGGCTTCCTCTCTTTCTTGTTCCATCATATGACTCATATTTCTTCATGAAGTAAACAGAAGAATTATAATCATGTTCATAGTCTTCACTGCATAACTTAAGCATAAGTGAAAGTAGATGCAATACCACCATGGTAGTTCACAAAGTATTTCATTATATTCTTTACACTGGTTCCTTACTGCTTATCTTTTTTGTCAGACCAGTTGAGTAAATGGACTGAGTCAGTGATTAAAAGAAAAAAAAAAGAAAAAAGGAAAAAAAACTGGCAGTACAACTGTCAGGGTCTTATGCCAAGGACATGAAGGCAACAGACGACAAAAATAAATAAAAGGAGACAAGGAAGTAAAACATCAGTAATAATTAAATAATAAAAACACTAAAATCACTAAAAACACACACACACAAAATATCTTTAAACACTGAAAGCAGAAAAAACATAAAATACTAAATATTATGAAGCAGTCCAGCAGCCTCCACAAAGGTGAGGTATTCCCCTTCCATACAACAGGCAACCTCCCCAGGCACTGACAAAAGACAGTTTGAGTCATCCACTCCCTGGTGCTTAGAAAGGAACTGAAGGCATAAATCCCCAAGACTGGGGCACTCCTCCAGACAGTGCTGAACTATCAGAGGGTCCAAGCAATCCTAACAGGAGGAGGGAAACCTTCCATTAAAAATTAATGAGTGACACAGCTTTGGCCAATTCACAACTGGCAACAAGTCGTCTCCAAATGGTAGAACAAGCCACAGTAAGTGAATGAGCCCACCTGGCCTCAAATGGCACATATTTTGTTTTCCTTCACCACAACCCAGTGGTCTTGCCAACAACACTGAATCTGCCCAGCAATAAAAGCTTAAAAATAATATGCAGGTAGCCAATGCAAAGAAGAATAGCATCCCTCTGTAGTAGGAGGGTGTGCAGATGCTGCCCTAGCCAGCAGATCAGTTTGCTCATTCCCAGATGCCTTGACTTGGGCAGGAACCCAGCAAAACCCTACATGATGGCCAATGAGGGAAAAACCACCCTATAACTGGTAAATCAGTGGATGAGATAATTTAAAAGATTTCACTGCAGATAGAGCACTGGGTGTCACTAAAAATCACAAAATCAGACTGGGGGAGAGTAAAACTTATTTGAAGAGCAAATAGAATGGCAGTCAATTTCACCATAAAAACTGCAGCCATACCAGGAAACTAGCACCCTGAATGAAGGAAGGGAAGACGACACCAAAGCCTACTCCAGAGGCTGTCCTTGATCAATCGGTGCAGATAGGGACAGAACCCTCATGAGTATAGGAATGTTCAAGAATGAGAGAGAGGGACTCCTGAGAGGGATGCAAGATTTTTTTTTTTACCAACAGTGGACCTACAGAGTGTCACATAAGAGGGAGATGCTGAAACCCACCCTCAGGATTCGATGCACTCAAATTATGAACCTAGGAACAGAAAAGGCTGACAGTATAGTCCAACTCTTGCAATCAAGGGGCTTGGGAAACTAGGACGAGTGTCATAAACAGAAGATCCGGAATCATGTGAGATCACAGCAGAAGACATTGAGTCTGGAAAATGTTGAAGGCAATACCAACACCTCATCATCAACAACTGGCAATGTAATTCCAAAGGAAGGACATCATCATCCACCAACAAACTCGAAATTATGGATGAACTGAATGCCCCAGTTGCCTGTTGACCACCAGCTTGATGCAGCAACTCTGACATCCGAAAATGGGTATATGTAGCAAAGGAGTAGACCTCATATCCATATTCAAGGATAGGCAAACTAAGAGATATATGCCAGAGGAAGTGAGTTTGATGGTCAGCATCCCAGGAGGTACAACCCACAATCTTCAGTAGACTCGAGGCCTGAGAGTAACACAAAGGAAACTCTCCTGCAGCACGCATTTTGAAGTGCACAGGCATTAGAAAGCACCCTCCCCCCCTTCATTCTGACCTTAAAAATGATAATTTGCTGAAATAAAACAGATAAAAACTGCTGAAAAAAATAAGGAAGCATCTGTGAAGATCAGACTCATGAACAGAAAGTAAAATGCCATGACGCTAGTGTCACACGCCTTCTCTGGATTGATGAAGACTGTGACCTGGTTTTGTTTGGTGGAGATAGCTTGACAAACAGAAGATTCCAAGGACAGGAAGGGATCAGAGTTAGAGTGCATTTTATAAAGTACCATACTGGTTAGAAGACAAGAAGATAAGGCTGACCATTCACCATCTTTTCAGAGACCTTGCACATAAAAGAAGTAAGAGAAATTGGTCAATCATTTGTTGCCTGTAGATGATCCTTTACCTGTTTTGGGGATGGGGATAATTACTGCAACACCCCAACTAGCCTTAAACTCACCAGTACACCAGATCCTATTAAAGAATGACAACAAAAATGAAAGAGACTTATCAGACAGGTGACATAAAAAGACATAAGGAATATAATCACAGCTAGGAGAGGAATCACTGCATGGTGACAAAGCTGCCTGAAGTTTAAAATTAGGAGACATTATAAGACCTTCACAGCAGAAGAAACAAAGCTGAGACCATGAGATGCTAAGCACTGATGGTAGTATGGCGAAAGCAAATCTGTATCCTTCTGTGACAGGTTTGTAAAATAATCGACACGTAACTATGCAACACCAAAAGGAATAGCCACAGCCCCATCTGCTGCAGATAAAACAGGAGGGGAGGGAATGGTAAATTATCTTTAAATTTCCCCATTCTACGACTTCCCTCACTCTGTTGTGAGGGAAGTCCTACAGTCGATGGAGGAAACACACCCCTTCCAGGAAGAACGTCAGGCCTCCTTTAAAAGCCAGTGCACTTGAGCTCCCGCCCTCAGAAATGCCTCCAAAAACTGATGATCCTCACGATAGCGACCAAGCCGAAAGAAGGCAACTCGTTTGGCTCTCACTGGGAAGCTGCACTCAAAGGTTCACCAAAGAACTGGACATTTAGGAAACTGACCTTTCATCCCCTGAATAGATAACATGGCCACCGGGCCCAACACATCAGCGAAATAAGACGCTGCTTCCTCAACACAACCTAAATCATTCATGGAATGGTCAGTGGAGCTTCATTCCATGAAAAGTGGCCCAAACTGTCCTATCTAGGCAGCAGCGAGGAAGGCAAAGTTTATTTCCACCCTCAGCAGCAGTTAAAAGTAATGAGAAATGGTCACTGCTACATAGGTGTTGCAACACACCAGTTGAACAGGGGGGTACTCCCAAGGTGGATGGAAAGCTGATGACAGGGAGAGCTGGAGCTTCCTTTTCATCAGCCCTCGAGACTAGCTTCTGACCATCCCCTTTTGTTGAACTATTCCAGTGTTTCAGTAACAGAGAGAAGGTCAGCTTGCTCTCCAGTACAAGTTCCTATAACTGCCAGCACCAAACTACCTGCCTAGTAAACACTACACATACTATTAACAATTTAGGAAAAATGACATCTCAGCTCCAAGCCACGGAGTCCCGGGAGGGGGGGGGGGGGGTGGCATGAAAGTCCCCACAATCCGCTTCTCTCCCAGTAACGGCCAAGTGGAAGGCATGGAACCACTGTCTGGCTCACTTCATAATCATTTTGACAACATTGGTGGCTTCTCACTTAAATTTCTCAGTGTTGAACACTACCTCTCTTCCTCTAAACACCACCTTCTCTTCCTCACTGAGACTCATCTGTCTGAGGTGACCGATAGTAAACGATTCTGTTATCCACCTACTTTCTAAATACTCACTTCATTGTCAAAGGTGGCTGTCGTGTATGTGTACCCAATGCCGTTTCTTACTATATGCAAATTACGCGGTTGCATAGGGCCCCTGAAGCCACCAGGGGGCCCCCGAGCTGCCATTACTGGCTTTTTTTAAGAAAATAAAATGGGTGTTTAGTCAATCTCTATTCATGAAATAAATTTTGTAGGCGATACGGTGGACCCGCCAATTATTGTAAGTGCCATAAAGTGAGTAATGTAAGTAATGTATTTAAGAAACTCCCAAAATTGTACTCGTTTCTCCTGAAATTTTCAGTCAGAATCTCCTGATATAGGAGTGTTCGCAGGAAGGTGCACATATTAGATACTGCCAGAATTTTTAATTTCCGATTTTATTTTGAGGGCAATGCAGAATGCTCATATATGGGTGTTTTTTTTTTTTTCCCAAAAAAATATTATGTACAAATTTTTCTCATTCATTTAACACACCGAGTCCCAACTGGTTTTTTACCCCGCCTACCCCCAGATCCCGACTGATTTTCGACTTTTGTTTTTTTGGCTGAAACCTTTGCTTTTGGTGAGAAACATCGAAAATTAATTGTGAAATCGCGATCCTGAGGTAAAAAAATGCTGATACAGGTGTCACTCAACCTTACGTTTTCCTTCTTTTTCAGGGTACCTGGCTAAGAAAACGAACTATGGAAGGGTTGACTAATTCAAGCCAATTTAAATTACGTATCTATTTCATTTATTTGGTACGAATTTATGTGTAGTAAAAGTCTATAATGGTTTTCACACAGTAACATAGGCATTTATAAGCATTGTTCACTTACCCAAAACCCCAGTATATGGCACCTTCCTTTATGACATTACCACCTCATCACTTCTGTTTGTTTCTATCTCTAGCTTCTTTGTTTCTTTGTCCTCCACCTCAGAAATCACTTTCACCGTGAATTTCGTCATTAGAGCGACCGTGGGGCAACATATCTTTACTGGCTATGTTACTGCTAACTGGTGAATTGCCCAGTGTGGGGGGAGGGGGGGGAAGGGGGGGGGTTAGGAGGGGCCAGGCAGTATCCCTTCTTGACAGCAGGTAGAGAAAGGTCTCCCACATATGCCTACCAAAAATCACCCGCGAATGTTGAAAAATGTGCACACAATGGGCCTTGCAACTGCGTGACATACGATGTACGTCGTTGGGTCTGTCCGCGGAAAAAAGTTGCGACGTACACCGTACGTCGATGGGACTCGGCGGGTTAAGGTGAGTCCTGTGCCAAATAATGACGTCACAAAATACTTTGTGATGTTCTAATGTTCTGCATTGTTGGCTATATACGTCAAAGGATAAAGATTTATCGGTTTTACACATATGTACTTTGCTTCCTGAAAAAGCCAGAAAGCAGAAGTTTTGAAGATGATGATGAAGACATGAGACTGTGTTCATGCAGATCTCTGCTAGTGAGGGGATACCAGCCTCCACCTGCTCACAAAAAACAGACCCAAAATGGTCATGAAGGGGGTTTAGTGTTTTTTTTTTATTTTTTAAATAATCCAAGGAAGAAGGAACCAAAGGCCATGGGCTCGTATACTGTTCCTTCCAAGAGAACAATACAAAAGAGAGCCAAATTCAAGATCCATTCACTTCGAGATGCCTGGACACACCTCGTTTGAAAGACTGGAGATCATAGGAAGTAGGGAATACAGACAGAGGAAGACAGTTCCAGAGTTGACAAGTTGCATAAATGAAGGACTGGGAGTAACGGTTAACTCTTGCATTAGAGAGTTGGACAGAAAAGGGATGAGAGTTTGTTGCTAGGCGGGTACTACATGCCCGTTGCAGAGGTGGAGGGATCCAAACAGACAGTTCAGAGGAACAGTGACCGTTGAAGTAGCGATAGAAGAGAGATAAAGATGCAACAGTGTGGCGAAGAGCAAAGGTTGAAGGGAATCAGTAAGAGGAGGAGAGTTAATGAGACGAAAAGCCTTTGACTCCACCCTATTGAAAAGAGCTGCATGTGGGGAGCCTCCCCACACATGAGAGTTGTACTCCATACATGGGCGAATAAAACCCGTGTACAGGGTCAACAACTGTGGAGGGGTAAAGAAAGTTCGGAGTCAGCTTAGCACACCTAATCTCTTGGAAGTGGATTTCACAAGAGATGTAATATGTTCTTTCCAAGACAAATCCCGAGANAGTTGCATAAATGAAGGACTGGGAGTAACGGTTAACTCTTGCATTAGAGAGTTGGACAGAAAAGGGATGAGAGTTTGTTGCTAGGCGGGTACTACATGCCCGTTGCAGAGGTGGAGGGATCCAAACAGACAGTTCAGAGGAACAGTGACCGTTGAAGTAGCGATAGAAGAGAGATAAAGATGCAACAGTGTGGCGAAGAGCAAAGGTTGAAGGGAATCAGTAAGAGGAGGAGAGTTAATGAGACGAAAAGCCTTTGACTCCACCCTATTGAAAAGAGCTGCATGTGGGGAGCCTCCCCACACATGAGAGTTGTACTCCATACATGGGCGAATAAAACCCGTGTACAGGGTCAACAACTGTGGAGGGGTAAAGAAAGTTCGGAGTCAGCTTAGCACACCTAATCTCTTGGAAGTGGATTTCACAAGAGATGTAATATGTTCTTTCCAAGACAAATCCCGAGAGAATGAAATCCCAAGCATGTTCAAGGCTGATGCAGGACTGAGCTGGACATTATTAAACATTAGTGGGTAATCCTGAGGAAGATTTTGTCGTGTTGATATGTGTAAGAACTGAGTTTTTAAAGCATTAAAAATAACAAGATTATTTTTACCCCAATCAGAAATACGAGCCAAGTCAGACATTAGGTGTGCCACAGCCTCATCCCTTTTGTGTTGAAGTAACTGCTGAGATGGACATTGCAGAAACTGAATTGAAAGGTGAAGGGTGGAATCATCAGCATATGAGTGGATAGGGTTAGATGCACAGCTTAGAAGGTCATTGATGAATAAAAGGAAGAGAGTTGGTGATAGGACAGAGCCCTGAGGAACACCACTGTTGATAGGTCTAGGAGAAGAACGATGGCCGTCTACAACAGCGGCTATAGAACGACCAGAAAGGAAGCTAGAGATGAAGGCACAGATAGAAGGATAGAAACCGTAGGAGGACAGTTTGGAAATTAAAGATTTATGCCAGACTTGATCGAAAGCCTTTGAGATGTCAAGTGCGATGGCAAAGCTTTCGCCAAAGTCCCAAAAGGAGGATGACCAGGAGTCAGAAAGGTAGGTGAGAAGATCGCCAGTGGAGCGTCCCTGACGGAACCCATACTGACGATCAGAAAGAAGTTTGTGACAGGAAAGATGCTTTAAGATTTTTCTATTAAGAATTGACTCGAAAACTTTTGAGACACCAGATGTTAAAGCAATTGGACAATAGTTAGAGGGTTGGGAATGGTCACCCTTCTTTGGGACTGGCTAAATGAGAGCAAACTTCCAGCAAGAAGGAAAGGTACAAGCTGATAGACAAAGGCAAAAGTTTACCTAGGCAGGGTGTAAGCACAGAAGCACAGTTTTTGAGGACAAGAGGAGTGACTCCATCAGGCCCATATGCTTTGTTAGTATTGAAGCCAGTGATGGCAGAAAATACATCAGCTGAAGAAATTTTAATGTCAGTCTTGAGGAAGTCAGAGGGGGGAAGTGATGGAGGAACAGCACCGGAATCGTCTATGGTGGAATTGGAGGAGAAAGTCTGAGCGAAGAGATCTGCTTTATCAGTAGAAGAAATAGCTACAGAGCCATCAGAGTAGGAAAGAGGAGGGAAGGATGATGAGGTAAAGTTGTTAGAAAGGTTTTTGGCAAGGTGCCAGAAGGAGCGAGAAGAATTCGAGTTGGAGAGATGAGAACATTTAGCATGGATGAAATTATTTTTAGTAGAGCGAAGAACAGACTTAGCATGAAATATAAAAAAGATGTGATTTAGGGGTGGGTTGGCACCTGTACATTTTATAGGCCCTCTCCTTGTTGCGGACAGCATTAGAACAAACGTGATTAAACCAAGGCATTCTTGCATCAGTCAGAGGATATGAGAAAGGAATGTATGCTTCCATGCCGAGAGAATAACCTCCGTAATGCGCAAGGCGCACCCAGATGGCTCTCGGCCATGGAAGCAATAATAATTCCAAGGAAAACCAAAGAAGTACTGCCTGAGGGCCTCCCAGTCTGCAGCTCCAAAGTGCCACAGGCGGCGTTTCTTTGGAGGGTCCACAGGCTGTACCGGAGCAATAGGACAGGTTAAGGTAGTAAGGTTATGATTGGAGGAGCCCAACTGTGAGAAAAGATTTACAGTGTAAGCAGAAGGATTAGTTGTTAGGAAAAGGCCAAGTATGTTGGAACTTTCTCCAAGGCGGTCAGGGATACAGGTAGGGTGCTGTACAAGCTGCTCTAGATCATTAAAGATAGAAAAGATGTAGGCTTGTTCACCAGGTGGATCAGTGAAGGAGAGGAGAGCCAAAGGTGGTGGTAAACATTGAAATTTCCTAGAATGGAGATTTCAGAGAAAGGAGAAATGGATAGAATGTGTTCCATCATAGAAGTAAGATCGTTTTGTTTCGTTTCGTTTTTGAAGGCTCCAACATGCTTGCATGCGTCGGCCTTGGTCACATAATGGCGGCTCTCCATGCTGCTCGATCCCTGGCAGCCTCCCTGTTCAGTCCCTTAACCCTTAAGTCACACTTAATGACCTCGTCCCATGTCTTTCTAGGTCTACCTCTCCCATACCCTCCCCCAATATTAACACCTCTCACCCTCTGTACCCAATTATCATCCCTCATCCTCTCCACATGTCCAAACCACCTCAGCCTACCTCTCCTCATCACAACACCAATACACTCCAGTCCCATCATACCTCTCAACTCTTCCATCGTAAACCCAGCCCCCCCAGTCCTTGCACGCAGGGACGCACTGCACATCCACCTATTCATTGTCATTTCTGTACGTTTAAACCTGCGAATATCCTCTTCCTTTACTGCCCAGGTCTTGCTACCATACAGCATCACATTCCTAGGACATGCTGCATACAAAGACCCCTTAGCACGTAAGGAGAGCCCTCTCAGTGTCAGGAGATGCAACAGCTCCCTGAACTTCTTCCAACCACTTCTCACCCTAGCAACCGAGCTAACTCCAGCCCCACCTCCGGCACATAACAAGTCTCCCAAATAACAAAACTCCTCCACACACTCAAGAGACTCACCTGTAAGTTCAACCCTCTCATGCCTAACAATCTCCACCTGCTCTCCCCGACACACTGCACACATGAAATCAGCATTATGTCGCAGTCTCCCTCTAATACCACTACATCTCTTGTGCGCCCATTTATCACAAACACTACACAAGATGGAATTACTTCCCACACCCTTGTGGCNTGTGGCAAACTGCACATGGCCACTCTCCCTCTCCTCTGATTGTACCGCCACCAACCCTAGATATCATCACTTTTGTTTTATCTGCATTTACCCTTAAGCCCTTGTACCCCATACCATCTCTCCACTTCTTAAATCTTTCCTCTGCCTCCGTTTCATTCTCTGCAGTCAACACCAAATTATCAGCATACAACATCTCCCATGGGAGTCCATCTCTGAAGTCACGTGAGAGGGCTTCAAGCACCATGATAAACAACAAGGGACTCAAAACTGACCCCTGATGCACACCAACATTCACGGGAAACTCATCACTCAAAGCTCCATTCACCCTTACCTGAGTGTGAGCACCCACGTACATGGCCATAACCACCCTAACCAGCCACTCTTCCAACCCTAGCTTTCTCATTGCCCACTTCACCACCTCTCTAGGGACTCTGTCAAAGGCCTTTTCCAAATCAACAAAAACAAAATACAATTCCCTTTCCTTTCCAATATATTTTTCCTGAAGCTGTCAAACAATGAATATGGATGGCATCAGTGGTCCCCCTGCCTGGCATAAACCCAAACTGCATCTCATCGATATTCACTCTTTCTCTAATCATACCTTCTAGAACTCTCTCCATTACTTTCATTATCTGATCTAAGAGCTTTATACCTCTGTAATTTCCCCTTTCCAGGGCATCACCCTTCCCTTTGTACACATTTACAATTACACTTTTCAGCCAATCATCTGGGACAACACACTCATATATAATCCTATTTATCAGGTCAGTGACTAACCTCACCCCAATATCTCCTGAGGCCTTCAACATTTCGGCAGTCAACCCAGACACACCTGCCGCCTTCCCCACCCGCATCCTGCCTATTGCCTCACTCACAGTAGCAGCGTCAATCAAAGGCCAAGGCCCAAACACTGGATCAGCTGGCTCCAAACCTTCCCTATCCCAATCAAACTCCTCATTCAACAACCG
>JAGKTI010021290.1:0-15824 GCA_018397915.1 Birgus latro | reverse complement strand
TCACTGATACCCCTTCATCATGAGTGTACCGCAAACCAAGCAGTGACCCCCTGGATCCTAAGTACACTTCCAAGTTTGTTAAATACCCAGCCTCACTCATGGCTTGTGGCTGCTTTACATATTATGGTGTTGGTGAGTTGGTAATTCTACCTGCAAATGAAAAAGTGAACCAGAACAATTATTTGGAGCTCTTATGTGATGTTTTAAGTGACTCTTTTGATAAAACCAAGGCAAGAGTATGTATGCAAGATTCTGCCCCTGCACATATTGCAAAGTCATTGAAACAGTGGCTAACAGACTGTGAGGTTCTCTTTATTCGAGATTGGCACGGAAACAGCCCAGATATCAATCCCATTGAGAATTTATGGGCGCACATGAAGCGGCAGCTGCGTAGTATGGACACATCATCTTTGCCTAAACTTGAGGCTGCAGTCAAGCAGCTATGGAGCAGTTTTAGTCCGTCTGTTCTGCAAAACTACGCCATCAGTCTCCCCAGACGCCTTAAGAAGATAATAAAGGTGAAGGGGAATGCCAGTAAATACTAAATTCAATGGTGAGTGTTAATTTATTTGTTTCTCCTTGCTAACCACAAGAATGTTTTCTTTTTTTTAAGATGGTGTCAGCACTTTCCGCGCATACTGTAAGTAAACATTGTCAACTGCTAAATATTTTCCATAATCACTTCTAAATCCTCATTCTCTGGTTACATTTTATTTACTTCGTGCTTTGTGTCCCATATTTGAGTGCACAGGCTGTGAAAGAGGTGATTTTCTCAGTGATTACCATGTCTCTTACGTTAACAATCAAGTCAACTGGTGAACATTTTTGCCCCACACACCTCTAAATCATAATTTTTCTGGTTACATTTTCTTTACTTCATGCTTTGTGCCCCATATTTGAGTGCATAGGCTGTGAAAAGGTGATTTTCTCAGTAATAATCATGTCTCTTCCTTACGCTCATTATGTAGTCAGCTGGCGAACACCCCTGCCTTACTCACCTCAGAATCATCATGTTTGGGTTAAAATTCAATTAATTCATGCTCTGTGCCAAGTACTTATGTGAATGGGGTCTTAAATAAGTGCTATGGATGTCCAGTAGGGAGGTAGGTAGGTGGTTTTCTGATTTAGGTTTGGTTAGGTTAGGGTCAAGAATGACCAGTGCTGTTGGTGAACAGTGAACACCTTTGCCATACCTAACTCTTTTTCTGGTAACAATTTATTTATTTGATGCTTTGTATCCCATATTTTAGTGCATAAGATGTGAGAAATGATTTTCATAGTGATTGCCTCATCCGATACTTACTTACACTAAGCTGCCAACTCATGAACACCCCTGCCTTACTCACCTCAAATTCATCATTTTTGGGTTAAAATTCAATTAATTCATGTGTCCATTATTTAATGCATACAGTGTGAGAAAGGGTGATTTTAATAGTGATTTCCACGTCTGATACTTACACTTGCTGGCAAGTTGTGAGCACCTATGCCTTACTTATCTCTAAATCATCATTTTTTGGTTAAAATTCAGTTAATTCATGCTTTGTGTGCATTATTTATGTGAAAGGGTGCTTAAATAAGTGCTATGCATATCCGGTAGGGAAGTAGGTAGGCTAGGTGGTTTTCTGATTTAGGTTAGGTTAGGTTAGGGTCATGAATGACCAGTGCTGGAGCTTCAGGGCCACTATCCGGACAAGACCACTTTCCAGTCATGCCTTTGGCTCTATTACGTCGGATAGTGGGAAGATTACTGTACATTGTTTCCAGAATGTGATGGTTTAGAGGTGAGTAGGGTAAATATGTTCACCAGTTGACTAGATAGTAAACGTATGTAAGAGACATGGTAATCACTGAGAAAATCACCTTTTTCACAGCCTGTGCACTCAAATATGGGACACAAAGCATGAAGTAAATAAAATGTAACCAGAGAATGAGGATTTAGAAATGATTATGGAAAATATTTGGCAGTTGACTGTACTTACGTGTCCGTGGTGGCTGTTTACCTCACCTCTGAAGCTCTGACAGTGGTGAAAATGCTCTTGAAGCATGTATAGTAATTTAGTGTTGAACTGCACTTAATCCTTAGCACTGTGAATTATGATTGTTTAAATAAAAAACTCACGGCAGTTCAGAGACAACTGTCGGAGTGGCGGGAGGGGGAGAATGGAATGTAAGCACGGCTGTTCTGCGCCGTGCGCCAAATTCAAACTTACGGGTAAAAAAAAAATCGGATTTTTTTTTTTTTGGCATTTTTGGGTTTCGAACATCAGCCTACGATGTCCAAACAGTGGTGTAACCGGATAGTGGTTGTCCAGAAAGTAAAGGGATTACTGTAATGTCATATATGTGTTGCTGTGTGGCATATTTTCTTGTCTCTGATCATTATGTAAACTTTCTGCTCTCAGTCAATGCATGCAATATGTCTTGGTGAACACTCACTGCGCTATTTTATATGTATATTTCACACTGAACCATATGCAATATAAAACACTATCACATGATTCCATCCTAGCCTCCTCTGTTATTCCCTTCCTAATTGTATGGCATATGAGAGTGCCTGTTCCCTTAGCAACTAATGCATATGTCTGTGTATCTCTATGGCATAACACAATGCCTGCTCTGGTAGGTCGGTTATTTCACTAATCCAGGCACTATATGTTTCTCAGGTATAAGTAATGGCTTCACTATAAGGGTAAAATACATCATTTACGGGCAGGGTGAGAATGGAAACCCCGCTTTAATATAAACCAGATTCCTGCCTCTAGGCCTAACAGCTGATAACGTGCCCCAATGCTTTCCAAACAATATATCTATGTTCAATAGACACAGTCACTTCTCAGTATAGTAAAAAGCACTGTACAATCACAATATTTCAATAATGGGTTCAGCCTCGGGTGGGAAGGAGAAAATGGCGGATTTAAAGGGACAATGCATTGTGGCACAACCCTGCTGTCTGACTGCTTGTGGAGCACTGAGATTTTATCACTATGTACAGGCCCATATGAGCCACTGCAGTGTTGCCAAGGTCTTACCACGGGAGAGACACGCGGCTGCTAGAACGCACCAAAATTTGATGCAAATCGACCGAAAACTTATTTTTTGGTTATTTTTTTTCGCTTTTTCACGAGATTTGCGGTCCATGTGCTTTGACACAACACATCATGTGGAATGCAAATTGTGGTTGCGTGCGCGAAAGGGTTAAGTACAGTAAAACCTCGATATAACGGACTTCAGTAGACGGAATTCACTTTAATCGGACTCGAGGAGCTACCGGACTAAACTCCTATATATCGGAAAAAGTCCGATATAGCCAGAAAGCAGTCCGGACTGCCTGACAACTTCAGCCATGTTCACCACAAAAAGACAAGTAAAAGACATGTTTTTCAGTGCATAGTACAGTATTATTATACCATCTGATTAATGTAGTGAAGGTATAACACAGTACAATACTGCAATGGTAGTGAAAACTACCGATGCAACCCGGACTAATGTCTGATATATCGGAAAAAGTCCGGATTAGTAGGGGTAAGTCCGGATGTCGCTTTTATCGGAAAATCGCATATTTTGGACTGGCCTGAGCCCCAATTAGTCCTTTACAGTGAGGTCTTACTGTATTGGCTTAACTACATCTGGCAGGTCATTTATATACAGCAATCTAATCCCTCCAATATCCGACGTAATAGAGCCAAAGGCATGTCCGGATATTGGTTTTGTCCGGATATTGGTCCTGAAGCTCCAGCACTGGTTTTTCATGACCCTAACCTAACCTAACCTAAATCAGAAAACTACCTTCCTACCTCCCTTGTGGACATGTATAGCACTTATTTAGGTCCCTTTTCACATAAATAATGCATACATAGCATGAATTTATTGAATTTTAACCAAAAAATGATGATTTAGGGGTGAGTGAGTTATAGGAGCTCAGAACTTGCCAGCATAGTATAAGTAAGTATCGGACATGGAAATCATCTTTTCTCACATTTTATGCACTAAATTATTGGATACAAAGCATCAAATATAGTAAATGATGTTAATTGCTACCAGAAAAATGGTTAGGTTAGGTTTGGTTAGGTTAGGTTAGGTTAGGTTAGGTTAGGTTAGGTTATGACTGGACATGAAATTCACTGCTTCAACCTTTTTCATAGCTGGTGCACTTAATAACCATGCATGAAAGAATTAAATTAAAAGCAGGAAATTATGATTAACACAATGTTAGGTTAGGTTAGGTTAGGACCAGACATGAAATTCACTGCTTCAACCTTTTTTCTAGCTGTTTTACTTAAGAACCATGCATGGAAAAATTAAATAGCAAGCAGGAAATTATGATTAACATTTAGGGTAATTTTTTAACACATGTACAGCATGATGAAAACAGGTTAGGCATGAAAATCTTTATGGTAACCATAGGTTAGGTTAGGACCGGACATGAAATTAACTGCTTCAACCTTTTTTCTAGCTGTTTTACTTAAGAACCATGCATGGATAAATTAAATTGCAAGCAGGAAATTATGATTAACATTTAGGGTAACTTCTTAACACATTAACAGCATCATGAAAACAGGTTAGGCATGAAAATCTTTATGGTAACCATAGGTTAGGTTAGGTTAGGACCGGACATGAAATTAACTGCTTCAACCTTTTTTCTAGCTGTTTTACTTAAGAACCATGCATGGAAAAATTAAATTGCAAGCAGGAAATTATGATTAACATTTAGGGTAATTTTTTAACACATGTACAGCATGATGAAAACAGGTTAGGCATGAAAATCTTTATGGTAACCATAGGTTAGGTTAGGTTAGGACCAGACATGAAATTAACTGCTTCAACCTTTTTTCTAGCTGTTTTACTTAAGAACCATGCATGGATAAATTAAATTGCAAGCAGGAAATTATGATTAACATTTAGGGTAACTTCTTAACACATTAACAGCATCATGAAAACAGGTTAGGCATGAAAATCTTTATGGTAACCATAGGTTAGGTTAGGTTAGGACCGGACATGAAATTCACCGCTTCAACCTTTTTTCTAGCTGTTTTGCTTAAGAACCATGCATGGAAAAATTAAATAGCAAGCAGGAAATTATGATTAACATTTTCGGTAATTTTTTAACACATGTACAGCATGATGAAAACACGTTAGGCATGAAGTTAGGGTACTTATGAACAAAAAGCGGCCGTCCTGATGTAATAACCCACTCTATCACCTCAGACTCTGATAG
This sequence comes from Birgus latro, assembly GCA_018397915.1. NCBI lineage: Eukaryota > Metazoa > Arthropoda > Malacostraca > Decapoda > Coenobitidae > Birgus > Birgus latro. The sequence goes on along the minus strand of JAGKTI010021290.1, from coordinate 10,609 downwards.
GAAGACGTTGCACCTGACACACCTTTCCACTTGAGAATCACCAACACTTTCACCAAGGTTTTTTTTTATAACTGGAATAACATCACTTCACTGCACTGTACACAATAGTAAATTCCCGTGTGGTCTAGTGACGATCCATGGAGCCTTGTGAACTTCTCAGCAGCAGCTTTCAGCTCCGTTCCACGTACCAACACACCAGCAGCACGTTGTTGTCGATACGAAATCAACGTGGAGCGGTCGATGTCTGCATACATAGGAGCAAACATCACCTTCCTCTGCACGTTTCGTCTGGTCTTCGATGCGAAATCAGCCGTGTACTGCTGTAGTTTGTCTCGGGACTTCTTGATATCAAACAAGGTGGAGCGAGTGAGGTTGAACTCACATAAGATGCGCCCTGTTGACCAGCTGGCGTCCACCTTGTCCAATATCTGCCTCTTCTTCTCCAGAGTCAGAACCACTCTTTTCCTCTTCTCAGGAGGCGGGGCCATCATCACACACATGATGAAGAAGGTGAAGAGCAGTATCAAGCACTGTAGGAGGTAGGGTATCACCACAAAAGCAATCACTTCGGCCGCCATTTTCGGAGTTGTTCACGAGAGAGGAGGGGAGTGGGTAATGGCGACCGATAGTGGCGTCATGAGTGTAAACAGAGGGGATCGGCACGCGCGGCAAATTCAAACTGATGTGGCCCCCAAAAATAAAAAATTAATCGATTTTTTTCTGATTTTTTTCATTTTGGGGGTTGGGCAGCCCAGAATGTCCGGTTAGTAAGTATGTCCGGTTATTGGACGTCCGGATATTAGAGGGATTACATATATAACAAATAATAATGGTCCCAGCACAGTACCCTGCGGTACACCACTTGTTACAGGCTTCCGCTCTGAATACTCCCCTTGCTGCCAACGTCCAGTAAGAAAATCATTTATCCATGCCAATACTTCTCTAGCAAATCCATATGATTCTATTTTCTTAAGCAATCTAAGATGTGGAACTTTGTCAAAAGCCTTACTGAAATCAAAATATACATCAAAAGGTTCGTTCGTATCCAGCCTATCAGACCATTCCTGCATCGCAACCAGCAACTGAAGTATGCATGACTGGGGTAAATCCATACAGATTTTCACAGAATCAATCATTATCCATCTTGTGTTTAATCATCACATCCCTAACAATGGATTCCATAACTTTACATAATACTGAAGTTAATGTCATTGGTCTGTAATTATAGGCACAGTTCCTGTTACCACTCTTAAATATTGGTGTTATATGACCTTTCTTCCAGTCATCAGGAAGTTTTCCCATCAATTTTGAAGTATGACATATCTCATAAACAGTCTTTGCTATGCTACTGCTTGCTTCTTTCAATACCCAGGGATGTAATTCATCAGGTCTGGCAGATTTACAAGTACTGTATTTAATCTGTTAAGCCTCCTCTGTATATCCTCCACATTCTCATTCATAATACTCCACCCATTATTGCATCTGCTCTCCATCCTTGGCATATTCAAGATGTCTTCGGTTGTGTATACACTGCAAAAAAATTCATTCAGTATATTAACTTTCCCTGCATTTTCACTGTGCAATTCACCATCACGGTTAAGTAAATCACTCACTCCCTTAGCATTAAGCTACGTGGACTGTTTCGAGGTAAAGAATCATAGTGGTGCCACATCTCCTAAAACATGCGAGCCCCTGTAACACGTGGAAGTGCTGGCGAGTGTACATCTGTCTCCTTCCCTCTTCTCTCACCCATTCTTACTTTTGGTATGTTCTTATCAACTGCATCTTGTAATTTATTCATAAAGGCTTCCCACATTCCTTTTACATTCCTTTTTTGAAACTCCTCACTATAATCAAATTCCAACATTTCATCATTTAGCCTTCTTCACATAATCACTCCTCTCATATTTATAATGTACTTTCTTTACAGTCTTTGTTTTTAAACTTACATTTAAGTTCACCAGTATCATGATATGATCACTCAGTCCCAAAAGAGGTAAGTAGTCAATGCCATTTACCATTTGTTCCTCTGTGGTAAAAAGACAAGTCTAACATAGATGGCTCCTGTCCCATTCTATACCTTGTGGGTCTGTTTACGTGTTGAAACAAAGTTATCCTTTATAATTTCTACAAACTTTGAAGACAATGTACTTGGTCCTTCTTTGCTACTTAAGTCATGCCCATCAATTCCTTTTATGTTAAAATCCCCCACAGTGGAAGTCATTTTATAACTTTTTACCGAGTTCTTAATTAATTCACACAGTTCCCTGAAGTTCACCTCTGTTCCTGAAGGACTTCTATATACACATCCTAATTGTGAGAGAGAGAGAGAGAGAGAGAAAAAGAGAGGGAGAGATTTCTGAATGATAGAAAGTAGCTATGCCTTTGGACTGAAAGGGGTAAAAGAAGCTTGACTATGGCAGGTTAGATCTGTGGATTGAAGGGGGTAAAAGAAGCTTGACAGTGACAGGTTAGATCTGTGGATTGAAGGGGGTAAAAGAAGCTTGACTGTGGCAGGTTCAATCTGTGGATTGAAGGGGGTAAAAGACGCTTGACTGTGACAGGTTAGATCTGTGGAATGAAGGGGGTAAAAGAAGCTTGACTGTGACAGGTTAGATTTGTGGATTGAAAGGGGTAAAAGAAGCTTGATGTGACAGGTTAGATCTGTGGATTGAAGGGGGTAAAAGAGGCTTGTCAGTGACATGTTAGATTTGTGGATTGAAGGGGGTAAAAGAAGCATGATTGTGTCAGGTTAGATCTGTGGATTGAAGGGGGTAAAAGAAGCTTGACGGTGACATGTTAGATCTGTGGAAGCTTGATGGTGACAGGTTAGATCTGTAGATTGGATAAGGTAAAAGAAGCTTGACTATGGCAGGTTAGATCTGTGGACTGAAGGGGGTAAAAGAAGCTTGGCTGTGGCAGGTTAGATCTGTGGATTGAAGGGGGTAAAAGAAGCTTGACTGTGACAGGTTAGACCTGTGGATTGAAGGGGGTAAAAGAAGCTTGACTGTGACAGGTTAGATCTGTGGACTGAAGGGGGTAAAAGAAGCTTGACAGTGACAGGTTAGATCTGTGGATTGAAGGGGTTAAAAGAAGCTTGACAGTGGCAGGTTAGATCTGGTGTAGTTTGACCAAGCTAAGCAGAATACTTTGAACTGTAAGCAACATTATTTTTATTTCAGCCTCAGATGTTGTGTTTAGGTTGAATTTAGTTTCCAGGTTAGGATAGGTTGGATTAAGTTGGTTGAATTTACGTTTGGATTTGCTAGGTCACAGTTACCTCAAGTAATGTAGTAGGTTGGAATAGAGTTTGAATTAGATAAGCAGAAACCAGTGAAGTTGGGTAGAGGCAGAGTATTTTGTTACTTGTCACCATTTAATGTAGGAGGCAGGAAAATATGTCTGGCCTTGTTATGTACAGGAAGTCCATGTTATAAGCCAAGGACATGTTCCAATATATCAACTTGTTTCACTTAACTGGTACAGTAATTTGGGAAAGATGGCACATCAGCTATAGATGACAAAGGAATGAATAACGTACCGTACAGAAGCAGGTAATAAAGAGGTACAGTAAAAGTCCTCTAAGCTGAATGGCTGGGGACTGAGGATCATTTAGGCTATTGTTTTTTTCTGAGTATTGCGAGGGACCTTTGAAAACATTAGATATATATACCCTACATGTTCATTAAATAAACACTTGAAATGATATGCATTATTTTTTTAGACAGCGGAAATGCATAGAAGTAAAGCTGAATAGTTGCAGGCAGGTACATCCAAGCCTATGAGCAAGGCCCAGCCAGATAATCCTTAGATAAAGCCCAGAAAAATTCTTTGAAAAGTCCAGAAAATTTCTATCTATCTATCTATTGCCAGACGCCTCAATCTCGCACGGGGTGGCCACAAACAAATCGCCTCCATGTCACTCTGTCCTCCGCCATTTCACTACCACGCTCCCAACTCACACCCTCCTCTCTCATATACCTCTCCACTCCATCCCTCCATCTCATCCTCAGCCTCCCCCTCCCTCTCGCCCCCTCCACCTCACTCACATACACTCTCCTCGTCAGTCTTTCACTCTCCATCCTCTCCACATGCCCAAACCACCTTAACGTGTTTCTCCTAACGCTTCCCATCACGTCCACAACCACACCACAACGCTCCTTCACTTCCTCATTTGTTAGTCTGCCTCTCCATGTGACTCTACATGCTCCTCTCAAATAACTCATTTCCACTGCTCTCACTCTTAACTTCTGTCCTTCCAACAGGGTCCAAGCTTCACTTCCATATGTTAGAGTTGGTATCACAATTTTGTCATGTAACAACTATTTCACTTCTATGCTCTCCTCCCTGTTTCTTATCACTGCTTTCAATGAACCAGCAACCTTCCTTCCCTGCTGCACCCTTTCAAGCACTTCACCCTCCAGACTTCCATCCTTACTCATCACACTGCCCAAGTACAGTACTTAAATTCACTCATATTCTCCATATCCTTCCCATCCAATCTCACTGTACATTCACTGGCTTCACTTCTCTCGAAGACCATCACTTTACTCTTCCCTACATTCACCTTTAGATTCCGTTTCTTACACACTCTCCCAAACTCATCTACCAAGCCTTGCAGCTCCTCTTCGTCTTTGCTCAACAACACGGTATCATCTGCAAACAACAGTACAGGGAGTTTCCAAACACTGCCCTCCCTCACTAGGGCCGCTCCAACATCCATTTCCCGACCTTGTATCTCTTTTATAACCCCATCCATGTACAGATTGAACAACCATGGAGACATGACACATCCTTGTTTCAATCGTACCTTCAGATGGAAAGATTCACTCAGTTTACCCTCCACACGCACTGCAGCCTTAGCACCCTCATACATACTCTTCACTGCCTTCAACAACTTCCCATCCACTCCATATATTCTTAATACTTTCCACAATCCTTGTCTATCCACCCTGTCATATGCTTTCTCCAGATCCATGAAGGCTGCATACAACTTCTTGCCCTTCTCTAGAAACTTTTCCACTGAGGATCTAAGAATGAATATTTGGTCTACACAACCTCTTCCCTTCCTAAAACCTCGTTGTTCTTCTCCAACTAATTCCTCTGTAATTTCCCTAACTCTGCCAATAAATATCCTACCATATACTTTTCCTATTACACTGAGAAGACAAATGCCCCTATGATTACCACACACTGCTTTTTACCCTTTTCCTTTGTACAGAGGAATAATTATACCTGACTTCCAATCCTCCGGGACTCTACCCTCCTCCCAAGCCAATCTGCACACTTTCCACATCCATTCTATTACTATCTCTCCCCCATGCTTCAGCATTTCACCACACACTCCATTAATTCATGGGGCTTTCCCCATTTTAACTTTCTTCATTGCTTCCACCACTTCCATCCTGCTGATTTCTTCCTCTCTTCTCACAACCCTCCTTCTCCCTGCCATTCCCCAGCCACTTATACTTGCATTACTTTCATTCTCTATGTTCAACAGTTCAGTAAAGTGTTCTCTCCATCTGTTTACTTTTTCTCCCTTCTCCGCTAGTAATCTACCATTTTTATCTTTCACACCCCCACTGACTTCGTTGGCACCCTGTCTAGCTCTCTTTACCTAATTCCAGAACATTTTCTTACATTCCCTCCACTTTGCACTCAGATTCCTTCCAAATTCCTCATCCACTCTCTTCTTACTCTCTCTTACTAATCTTTTCACCTCTCTCCTCCTCACTACATATAACTCTCTCATCCGTCTCTCAGCTTCTTCGACGCCCCTGTTCCTTATCATCTCATTATATGCTTTCTTCTTTTGTGCCACAGCCTCTCTCACCTCTTCAGTCCACCATGCTGTTCCTTGAACCCCCTTTCGTCTTCTCTTCACCCCACACACCACCTCACATGCTGCACAGATTTCTTCTGTGAATATCTTTTCTCACACCTTCCATATCTCCCATCTGCTCCAATCTGTATTTACCCAATCGCTCCTCCACTTCCCTTTTATATTCAGCCTTTATTCCATCCTCTTGTAACTTTTCTACCCTCCTTGTAACAAGTACTTCCTCCTGTCCTTCCCTTCTTCTCTTCCTCCATCTTGTTTGGATTCTGATTCTGGCCACCACTGAGTGGTGGTCAGAAAGTCCACTCCCTCAACCTCTATACTCTTGCATCCATTACACATCATCTCATCTTTTCATCCACACACACATAGTCAATCATTGCCTTCTGTTCTTTCATTCCACCGTCCACTCTTCTCACCACTCTCCATGTATACCTATGGATCATTTTGTGCCTGAAGAGGGTATTAGCTACCACCAACCCCCTCCCAGCACACCATGACAAATTTGGAGTATTGGGATATTCGGATTATTGGTGGTCAGATTGGAGAACTTTTTCCATACTTGCCTGTGCTACTGCCAGCGTGGTTTTGCTTCCATTGGGTTTTGGAGGATTTAGTGGTCCAAGAGATTCAGTCCTATGATGGCAAATTGGGCCATAATATGGATAGAAAAATAGTTACCAGTGTGAGTATTAAGGCAATACTGCTAAAAAGTTAGGACCCATAATGTTCCTTAGCACCAAGACCTTGAGATGACTCTCCTTGGACCTGTGTGGAGGGAGTTAATGGGGTGGCATGAGGAACTGCACCTGAGTCAGAATATACAGTAGTTAGGTCTCTGTTGCCATTCCATTTATTTAAAGTTTGTTTTTACTAATAGGGTTCATAATAAAGTACAGAAATTTGCCATTAAGCATTCCAATCATGTCTATATTTGGCCAGTTTCTCTCAGTTTGCAGTACCGGCTATGTGGGAAATGTTGTGATGGTTTTAGAACACATCCCCTCTAATAATGAGAATTGCCTGCAATGTTGGATGTATGATAGGATGTAACAATAGGGGGATAGGATTTAGAAAGGCTTGAATGATGAGAAAAGGGATTGTGGTTGATAGTCTTCCCTTTTTTTTTTTGTGTGTTCCTTTTTCCATTTCTGAATCCCTCCCACCTCATGTGTTAGTGGGTAGAAGGCTTAGGATGATGATGATAGATGGAAGTGCTGAGATATGGTTTATCATTATTGGCTATAATTGCATTGCTTGTAGTTGGAATTATTTAGCAGTTTTAAGAACCTAGGAAGTCATGTTAGTTCAAGTTAATGAAGAGTAGTTAGAAAGGTATTTGGGTATGTCAGATGTTTGAAACTGGATTTGATTAGTTAGATTGGTGAAGCCACAGTAACTGTTTAGAATATGTTAACTTAGTCAGGCTACATCAGTTGATGTTTCTCCACACATAATGAGCCTTTGTTGCTGTGGCCAAATTTACTGATCATTGCAATACTGTACCTTTATTTACCTATTGGTGCTGCATATTTAGCTGATATTCAGTCATAGATTACTGTAAACTTTAAACATCAGTTGACATCAGTTTCGTTTCGTTTCGTTTTGTTTTTGAAGGCTTCAACATGCTTGCATGCGTCGGCCTTGGTCACCTAATGGCGGCTCTCCACGCTTCTCGATCCCTGGCAGCCTCCCTGTTCAGTCCCTTAACCCTTAAGTCACACTTAATGACCTCGTCCCATGTCTTTCTCGGTCTACCCCTCCTAACCCCTCCCCCAGTATTAACACCTCACACCCTCTGTACCCAATTATCATTCCCCATCCTCTCCACATGTCCAAACCACCTCAGCCTACCTCTCCTCATCACAACACCAATACACTCCAGTCCCATCAGTAGGGGTCCAAATTATCAAGCTTAATATGAATACTTGTATCTAGGTTTTCCCTTGTGATTTTATAATACTAATTCAGTCACTTCCATATATGTGTAAATTGGGTTGCTATAGTGCATAGAATAAGTTAGTAGTTGACATCCTTAATAAATTAGCCTTTCAAATTGTTGATGGGGAAGCACAGTTAAGTTGAGTGTGACTGCTTTAATTTCAAGGGTTAATATTTTTCCCTAAGATTTTATATATCTTAAAAAAAATGTATATTTAATTTAACATAACCATTAATCACTGTTAAATTAATCTCTTATAGCTGCACCCTTGTTCCAGATGTTAGATTTTTTGGGCTCAGTTTTCAAATTTGTTTAGAAGAAAAATATACCAGTATCACAAAACAGATTAACCATAGTTGTTTTACTTTAACCTGTCCAAGATTTTTGTCCTTTTTTCACAAGGACTAATGACAGAGTAAGACAATACTGTGGCTCTGCATCCTTTCCACAGCACTTCTTTGTGACTATGAGCATATTCTAGTGTTACAGTATTCCATTTTTAGAACTCAGCATACAGGGTGGAGAGATGGCAGTTGTAGACCAAGTTAGAGTAAATAGAGTGTAAGTGATTTGCATTGGCTGTCTGTGATTAGCCACATTGCCTACGGTACTTAAGAATAAGAGTGAAAGGATATTGCATCAGTGTTGTTTGTAAAGCCTTTTATGTATTACAGGTATTAAAGTCTCATATTCCAGTGTCAGATTCTCGTCATGTATGTAAGAAATATCGCTTTACAGTAGCCAGAATCTTGTTACTTGAGGTTTATTTGCTGTGATTCCTCCTTAGAATTTTTTATTTTCATGAATAGAGTCTAAACCATAGTCAGTGGTTCTTATCATTTCAGGTAGTTTTCACTCAGGCATTGCATTATTATTGGAATAAAGAAGCAGTTGCCCATTGGTGTACTGTTAATTAATTGTTAGCCATTTGATCATGATATTGCTGTTATTGTTCTTTTACTATTCGTTATTACCATTTGTATCCATAAATTATTTAAAGTGCAATGAACAGATAATTTTTGTGCAATAGATAATTATTATTATTGATTACTTTAGCTGTATACTATTATTTAAGCATCAGCCATTTAATTTTGAGGCATTACAGTGCAGTATATTTAATTTCCCCTACATTACATTATTACCTGTGCTGTGTCCAAGAAATGATAAACCTTTCAGGACAGTATCAGCTTTTATAGTTTTTTCTGACTACAGTACCTCCATAAGAGATTCTTTTGGTCCTATATTGATGGCTATGGTGGCTTCCTAGCACCTCTTCCTAAGCAGTTTATTTTGCATATTTCATCATCTTTATCATCATCATTGTTGTCATTATCATCTTAGGTATGGTCAAGAAAGCAGTGAAAAGAATAACATGATAGTTGGGCAGTGAAATAGGCCACCCACTCATGCACTCATCATTCTGGTCCCTGCAGCCCTGACTTAGTCTCACAAGCACACCTTTCTACACATATGCATTTCATAATTATATATCACACATTATACACCTTAGTATACACAAGCTTGTATGTAGATTATGTATTTATCAGTGTAATAATGACAGTAGTAGTTATAGCCCTTGGTTCATCCAAAATGTGAACCCAGTGGACTGAAGGCTTAAATTGCCATCATCCTGCAGTCCACCAACCTCCATTGGGAGGATAGGGAGGGAGTTGAGGGATGTTTGTATAACTGGGCAGCTCCACAGCCCAGTTATATCAGTTCCACCACAAGAAGGCATCCCTCTCCAGCATCATATTGATGTAAATTACACAGATAACACAGTGTATCATTAGTACAACCTATGCAGAATGAAACAGGTAAGGTAGGGATGCTAGAAATCTTTGTAAGCAGCAAGAACAGGGCTCAAAGCATGAAGGAGATCGAAGCTTTTGCTCTCATTGTCTTCAACATGCCATCTACTGTACATTGACCTTGCTAATGTTATATTTTAATGAACTAAGAAAAGACATTTGGGACTGAAGGTGTTAAGTTTAGTTTAGATGTAGTATAACTGCTTTTCATGCTGCTGTTTTGATTGTTGAAGTGTTTGTTTGAAGCATGGGGGAGCGATAGTAATAGAATGGATGTGGAAGGTGTGCAGATTGGCTTGGGAGGAGGGTAGAGTCCCGGAGGATTGGAAGTCAGGTATAATTATTCCTCTGTACAAAGGAAAAGGGGAAAAAGCAGTGTGTGGTAATCATAGGGGCATTTGCCTTTTCAGTGTAATAGGAAAAATATATGGTAGGATACTTATTGACAGAGTTAGGGGAATTACTGAGGAATTAGTTGGAGAAGAACAACGAGGTTTTAGGAAGGGAAGAGGGTGTGTAGACCAGATATTCATTCTTAGATCCTTAGTGGAAAAGTTTCTAGAGAAGGGCAAGAAGTTGTATGCAGCCTTCATGGATCTGGAGAAAGCATATGACAGGGTGGATAGACAAGGTTTGTGGAAGGTATTAAGAATATATGGAGTGGTTGGGAAGTTGTTGAAGGCAGTGAAGAGTATGTATGAGGGTGTTAAGGCTGCAGTGCGTGTGGATGGCAAACTGAGTGAATCTTTCCATTTGAAGGTTGGATTGAAACAAGGATGTGTCATGTCTCCATGGTTGTTCAATCTGTATATGGATGGGGTTATAAAAGAGATACAAGGTCGGGCAGTGGATGTTGGAGTGGCCCTAGTGAGAGAGGGCAGTGTTTGGAAACTCCCTGTACTGTTGTTTGCAGATGATACTGTGTTGTTAAGTGAAGACGAAGGGGAGCTGCAAGGCTTGGTGGATGAGTTTGGGAGAGTATGTAAGAAACGGAATCTAAAGGTGAATGTAGGGAAG
>JAGKTI010021289.1:0-15825 GCA_018397915.1 Birgus latro | reverse complement strand
TTTGCTCCCCACAAAACAACCCAATGTCACGACTTAACGCAATTTTTCAATGTAGAAAATTCGTGACACTTTCATTGTACTGTGCGTGTGAATCAACTCTTTTTTTTTTTTTTATGTTACTTCATTTCTCACGTTAACTTGATCTTTTTCCCGCAGTTTTCCACCACGAGAAACGTTTTCTGAATATTTGAAACAATTGGTTGTTTCAAAAGAAAGTTGGTCTAAATTTTTGGAAGTTTCATTTTTAATCTTTTAATCCAAAAATACGTTGATTTTAGGATCAGTATAATTGTTTTGGAAGACTCCAGAAGGGTATTATGTATACAGTAACAATTTCATACTTGGTGCAATTTTTTATCAGGGAAGTGATGGTTACAATGCCTGAGAAAATAGTGGCTTAATTTAAACTCTCGCTACGGTAAAAATTCATGCACTTTATGTCGACATATATAACAAGTCATGTCCATACTAATGCAGGATTTTTTTTTCTGGCTTCGTTCATGAACGAGAAATATTTGGACATGAGGAACCAGATTTTAAATTATTTCATATATCAGTGTTCCAATGATGTTTTTACATTCTCCTATGCATTTTTGTCTCATTTCTCTTTTACATGAGTTATCACAATTCGAAGTGATTTTGCGTTAAATGAATTGGGCTAATGGTTGTACACGACCCGGGCATGTGTAAATATTCCTTTTAATTTCTTTTTAATTTTGTGGATAATGGTGCAATTTTAAATACATAAAAAGAAAATCCTTTCTGACAAACTCATGCCCTCATTAATAATACTTCTCGACAATTCTCCCGTAAACTCTCTCTCTCTCTCTCTCTCTCTCTCTCTCTCTTTCTTTTGTCATGCACAAGAAATCGGAGGACACGATCTATGTTAAAAATGTTTATCAACTTCATGTCCAGTATCACACTGATGTTATTACTTTCTCGGATTCATATATTGTATTTATCACTGCCAATAGCTCCTCGATTTTCTTTTATACGACTTATAACTCTCCGGACCGATTTTTCCTTATTGATTATGCCATATAGTGGAACACAACTTTTTATAATTCGATATTATTTTTTTTATACAACCACGAGACTCAAAATGCCATTTTATATCCCATGTCATACTGATGAAAGTGAAGTTCTTCCTAAATAAATTTTTCATTTTTCTTGACGACTTTGTCATTAATGGAAACATATTGTTTCTAAATACCTTAAATATCAGCTCCTTTTACGTGTAAAATGACTTCTATTTATGCTACTTCATTTCTCTTAATGGATAGCTTTTTTTTTCCTAAACTGCATTTTTTTCTGACTAAGAAATGTTTTCCGGAATTTAGAAACAATGCGGTTTGTTTCCCAACAAAATTCTAGAGCATTTTCGGGATTGAGATTTGGCGCTTATAACTAAAACTATGCGATTTTTACGATCACTTAGATGTAAAGCAAGCTTCTTTTTTTTTTCATAAGAAATCTTATATGAAGAACAAAGTTATAAAGGTTTATTAATTTCATATCAGTATTGAAATGATGTTTTTCCTTTCTCGTTTTCATTTCTATCTGGTTGTCAGTACCTCTTCAATGTTGTTTTCTAATTATCACAGTTCGAACTGAATACAGATCCTTAATAATGTGGAAATATTAATCTTTTTAAAATTGGTGTAGTGGTACTCTGTTTTTTTAGGGAAGCTCTACATTGAGTGGCAAGCCAAATGATTTCCTGTAAATCAGGAAAGTATTTACAGCGCTGGGAAGTTACCTTATAACCAATCAACACGTGTTCGCTATGTGGCAACAAGTGGGTTGGCGGAGGATTAATGCCCCTCCCCGGAAAACAACTAACAAAAATTCCAACAAGAAGCCTCGGACCAGGACTGACCAAAAGGTGACGACTAAGGACCGAACAAAGGACATGGTACGGATTGAGACGTGGAATGTAAGGGGTGCAAATGATGAGGTGAGCGAGAGATTGTCCAGGTGCTTGAGGGTGAGAAAGTGAATGTGGATTAACAAACTAAATGCAGAGGTGAGTGTGAGAGAATGGGAGTATGAATGGGGCATATACGCGGGAGTAGGTGAGAATGAAAGGCCAAAAGAAGGAGTGTGTATTGTTGTAACAGATGGAAAGAGAATATAAGAGAGTATGGACCAGTTGGCTCGAAAATTGTGTGGGTAAAATTGAAAGTTGGAATACAAATGTGGGCTATTGTGTGCGTGTATGCACCAACGCAAGATCGTGCAAGCAGAAGAGTTCTGGACAAGTGTGGAAGCGTGCATGGACAAGTTTGAATGAGTTTTTGATTGCCGATATGAATGGTAAAGTAGGGAAAGTGAATGTGGATGGAGTAGCTAGTGAGTGGGGCGTATCTGCGGAGATAGATGAGAATGGCAGTGCTTTAGTGGACGTTTGTGCCGGGAGGGGGTTGGTGATAGCCAATACCCTCTTCAGGCACAAAATGATCCGTAGGAATACGTGGCGAACGATAAGAAGGGTGGGTGGTAAACTGAATGAACGGAAGGCAATGATTGATTACGTGTGTGTAAATGAAAGAATGAGGTGTGGATGTAAGAGCATACAGAAGTTGGGGGAGTGGACTTTCTGACCACAACTTGGTGGTGGTGAGAATCAAGGTCAAGGTGAAATGGAGAAATAGAAGAAGGAAGAGACAGGAGGCAGTAGTACAAGGTATATGTAAGGAGGGTGGAAAGGTTATAAGAGGATGACAAAAAGGCAGAATATATGATAGAAGTCGAAGAGCGACTGGGTAAATATGGATAGGAGCTGATGGGGGACGTGGAAGGTGTGGGCAAGATATTTACCGAAGAAATCTGTGCAGCATGTGAAGTGGTGTGTGGGATGAAGAGAAGACGAAAGGGGGTGCAAGGAACAGACTGATGGAATGAAGAGGTAGGGCAGGCTGTAGAACAAAAGAGGGAAGCATATAGAGTGGATGAGAAACAGGGTCGTGGAAGAAGTTGAGAAACGGAAGAGTTATGCATAGAGGAAGAGAGGTGAAAAGATTAGTAAGAGAAAGAAAAGTGGATGAGTAATTTGGTAGGAATTTTAGTGTAAAGTGGAAGGAGTGTAAGAAAATGTTCTGGAAAAAGGTAGAGTTAGACAGAGTGGCAAAGAAGTTAGTCGGGAAGTGAAAGATAAAAATGGTAGATTACTAGTGGAGAAGGGAGAAAAAGTGAACAGATGGGGAACCCTTTAAGGAATTGCTGAACATAGAGAATGAAAGTATTGGGAGTATGAGTGGCTGGGGACTGGCTGGGAGACGGAGAGATTTGAGGCTTGAGGAAGAAATCACCAGGATGGAAGTGGTGGAAGCAATGAAGAAAGTCAAAATGGGGAAAGCCCCAGGAATTGATGGAGTGTGTGGTGAAATGCTGAAGCATGGGGGAGAGATAATAGTAGACTGGATGTGGAAGATGTGCAGATTGGCCTGGGAGGAGGGTAGAGTACTGGAGGATTGGAAGTCAGGTATAATTATTCCCCTGTACAAAAGAAAAGGGGAAAAAGAAGTGTGTGGTAATCATACGGGCATTTGTCTTCTTAGTGTAATAGGAAAAGTATATGGTAGGATACTTATTGACAAGGTTAGGGAAATAACTGAGGAATTAGTTGGAGCAGAACAGGGAGGTTTCAAGAGGGGAAGAGGTTGTGTAGATCAGATATTCATTCTTAGATATTTAGTTGAAAAGTTTCTAGAGAAGGGAAAGAAGTTGTATGCTGCCTTCATGGATTTGGAGAAGGCATATGACAGGGTGGATATACAAGGATTGTGGAAAGTATTAAGGATATATATGAAGTAGATGGGCTGTTGTTGAATGCTGTGAAGAGTACGTATGAGGGTGCTAAGGCTGCAGTGCGTGTGGATAGTAAACTGAATGAATTTTTCTCTTTGAAGGTTGGATTGAAACAAGGATGTGTCATGTCTCCATGGTTGTTCAATCTGTATATGGATGGGGTTATAAAAGAGATACAAGATAGGGCAGTGGATGCTGGAGCGGCCCTAATGAAAGAGGGCAGCGTTTGGAAACTCCATATACTGTTGTTTGCAGATGTTTTTTTTTTTTAATGTGCCTGACTCTGGGCATAGGCTTCACAGCCTGCTATGAAGGCCCAGCAGTCCTCCTACACCCGCTACACCTCTACATGTCACCACTTCGGCGCTAACACCCACCGTCTATACTGGATACATGCTAGGGCTGTCTCATACAAGACTGGTGTATTGGTATTAGCGGGGGTATTTTTACGACATGTCGGCGGGGTCTTCTGGTAGGTCAGGAAAGCCTGCTTTTAGGAAATTCAAATCCTTAACCTGTTCCCTGCCCAAGCTGGGATTCGATCCTGAGTCCATTAGGACTGCAGGCCGCCTCTTTATCGATTGAGCCACTGCCTCCCCCTGTGATCAGTGACGATGAAGGGGAGCTGCAGTGCTTGATGGATGAGTTTCGGAGAGTGTGTAAGAAACGGAATCTAATGGTGAATGTAGGGAAGAGTAAAGTGATGGTCTTCGAGAGAAGTGAAGTCAATGAATGCACAGTGAGACTGGATGAGGAGGAAATGGAAAATGTGAGTGCATTTAAGTATTTGGGTTGTGTGATGAGTAAGGATGGAAATTTAGAGGGTGAAGTGCTTGAAAGGGTGCAACAAGGAAGGAAGGTTGCTGGTTCCTTGAAAGCAGTGATAAGAAACGGGGAAGTGAGTATGGAATGAAAATGGACCATGTTGGACGGACAGAAGTCAAGAGTGAGAGGGCGGAAATTAGTTATTTGAGAGGAGTCTGTGGAGTCACATAGACTGACAAATGAGGATGTGAGGGAGCGTTGTGGTATGGGTGTGGAAGTGATAGGAAGCGTTAGGAGAAACACACTGAGGCGGTTTGGCCATGTAGAGAGGGTGGAGAGTGAGAGACTGATGAGAAGAGTGTGTGAGTGAGATGGAGGGGGGGGGAGAGGGATGGGGAGGCCATGGATGAGATGGAGTGGAGAGGTATACGAGAGAGGGGGCGTGAGCTGGGAGCAGGGTAGTAAAATGGCGGGGGACAAGGCGATATGAAGGCGATATGTTTGTGGCTACTCCTTACAGGATTAAGACGTCTGGCAATAGATATAGAAAGAATATTGGTCATGGGGCTCGAAATGCCGTTTTGGAAGCCTATCATTACAGATTAACATCCATCCTAACTCTGATTTTGTCACTTATTTTTGCGACCCAATAATACTTATTTTCTTTAAACACTTCAGCTGTATTTTCTTTTGTTTATTCATTTCTCCTATTGGCTGAAAGAGTTTTTAATCCCCCTTTTTTTCACCGTCAAATGGTTTCTGCAATTTTTACACAATTGTTGAAAGTGCATTTTAACATTTTGACTCCGAAACACACATTTTTTTTTTCTTTTCCATCATTCATTTATATGTTTAAAATTTCTCCTGAAGCGGATGATTTAAGTCGTAAGATGTTCACACTTTGCAGTATTATTGATGATATATGTGACGGCAACGATGAATGAAAATAAAAATAGTAGACACTCCTGCTAAGACAAAAATCCAAATTGTTTACAAGGACATATGTAACAGTTCATGATAATTGTATAGGAAAATCAATTCTTTGCGTGTCAAGCGCAAGAGATATCTGGAGCTGAGCCAAGCATAAATATTTATCAATATTACAACACTAGAAATTTGAAATTTATAAGCTTTTATAACTTTTTTAATCAAGTCAGCAGGTTTCTCGTGCATTATCGTTTTCAGGAGGATTGACATGAACTTCAAAAATGTGTTCTGAACTGGTTGGATTTCTACATCACAAAGAGGATCTGTTTCTTGACTTTTTCATTCATTGTAACCGAGAATTCATTTAAAACTATGTTCCAATTGTTATGTTACGAAAGAAGAAAATGTGCTTTTAGAATCTTTCAAATGATTATACTTTGTTGAAAAAAAAAAAGTATTCTTTTTTAGACAAAACCTAAAAATTTTACGTCTACATATGTTCTCAAACTTTGTTGGGAAACAAGATCAAGTGTTCCAAAAATTCATAAAACATTTTTCCAGGTAAAAAAAAAAAATGAGACAAAAACGTTCAGCTATCTGGAGAAATGAAGTAGCAGAAAAAAAAAAAAAAAAGTGAGACGTAAAAAGAGCTGGCGTTTGTAATGTTTAAGAAAATAATTTTCAGTTGATGATACCTTTACTTTCTCGTATTCATTCTTATCTTACTGTCAATATTTTTTTTTTTTACGCGTTATCGCCATTCGGTGTGATTTTACCTAAGTAAATATGGCTTATTTTTATACAGTACACGACCTGGTATAATGCGCAAATATTTTTTTTTATATTCACTATGTTCAAAACACCATTTTTGAGCGCTAGTAATAAACAAAAATAATATTTTAACTCAAAATATCTCAATTATACCGACGACCCCACTATCGATTGAAATTTTTTCTTCTTAAACACATCAAATGCCAACTCTTTTTTGAAATACAGGAGTTAGGGGTAAGGGCTGCAGACGACACCGACACCGCTGCAGATGACGACGACACCCCAAGCCCCCAAAGGACTACCGGGGGTCCGCCGCCTACACTGGGCGGCTCGGAGCAGGAACAGCGCACCTGTATCCCTCCCTGGCACCCCTCTTGCTCCCAGCCGACGTCCCAAGAAGGTAACAGTCGACGGCGTCTAGTCTCCAGCCGAAATTCCAATCGCCAGGTAAGGGGTGGAGTTGTCTTGGCAACTCCATGCAATGCCGCGGTATCGGCCGTTGTCCATAACGGGAAAGGGGCAGAACCGACCACAGTCCGTTCCCCAGTTGCCATCCCACTGCAGGGCCGCGATACAGGCTGTAAGTCGTATCGGTCGGGTGGGACAGGCCAGAAGCTGTCTGAGACCTGCAGTCGATCACCCCCAGAGAAGCGCTGCAGCACCGGCCACTAGTCGTGCTGGGTACGAGGCACGACAGGCCAGCGTCCATCCCTCTGCTACTTTCTCCCGCAGCCCTATGGTACTGGTCACTAGTTGTACCGTTGCTGCTGTCTCCTGTAGGACTGTGACGTCGGCATCCTAGCCATGTCAGGCACGAGGCAGAGCAGGCCATCGTCTGCTCCTCCCCTACAGGAGATTCTCCTTCCCCTCACAGACAGGGTAGAGTGGGCTGTGACTAGCGTTTTCCCTGGGGTCCAACAGGACAGAGGAACTGCCGTGCAGGCCACTAGTCACACAGGGAAGGCAGAGTAGGCCACAGTCTGCTCCTCACCCTCTGCTCTTAGGATAGCTCCTGAAGGGGAAGCCCTTCATGGAGACAGGGTAGAGTGAGCCTCGACTCGCGTTTTCCCTGGAGTTCGACAGGACAGAGGAACCGCCATGCAGGCCACTAGTCACACGGGGGAGGCAGAGTTGGCCACAGTCCGCTCCTCACCCTCTGCTCCTAGGATAGCTCCCGACGGGGAAGTCCCTTGCCTGGCTCACCCTGTTTCCTGTGGCTGGGCGGGATGCACTCCCTCCCCTGCAGGAGGCGAGGCTGGGGCAGACCCTTTCCTGGAACCATGGCAAGGCCTTACCCAAGGCCTTGGTTCCCTTCAACCCAGCCTACGCGGGCAGCAGCAGCAGCAGCAGCCGAGGCAGAGTTCCTGTGGGCAGAGCAGCCAGTGCAAGGTCCTGTCATCCAGCCCGAGGTTCCCGTGAGGCGGCCCCGACGGCGACGCCGCCCTCCAGCCGTTGCCGCAGTCCAGCCATACCGTGTTCCAGTACCCTGGGTCTCCAGACACCCTGGGGCCTGCCCAGAACTCCACTGCGTGATTTACCTGTCGGTGGGGCCTCACCTGGCACTCCCCGGAGCCGGTGCCAGGCCTGCCTGTTGGCTCTCTTCGGCCCCAGCCCCTAGCACCGCACCTCTGTTTGGGGTTCCTTGAAGGATGAGCCTCTCCTCACCCTCCAGACGGAGGGACCATTACTCAGCCCACAAGTGAATGAAAGAAGGGCTCAAACAGTGTGTGCCTCTTAGACCCATGAATATATTCGGCCGTACATGTAACACGAGTGATGTCTCTCAGTGTATTATCTCCGTGAAAGTGACCAGAAAACCCCAGTGTATAAGACTGGACGAGCCATCTAGTGATCTAGGTCCATGTGTATTACGAACGAAGCACAGTGTGCCCTAGTTTGTGTTATGTAACTTTCCCTCCCCTAGTGAAATGACCCACACGGTGCTCAAAAAGGAAAACCATATTACAGTGATTGTGCCGCCCCTTGTCTGTCAATCTTCTCCCTCCCCAGTGTAAATGCACGCCAATTCTCATTGAATCTATCGATATAGTGTTCCTATAGAAACTACGCTAATATTAGTGATTGTGCCGCCCCTTGGTTATACCACTCACCCCCCCTCCCTCAGTGTCAAGGGATATTCTCCACCGTGTATCTATTTACCTGCGAGTGTTTCTCTGAATATAGAAATACCTCAGTCCCCCTCCCTTTCAATGTGTGACAGTGTGGCGTGTCTCCATTCATGATAGACTGACAATCAAATCTGTGTCTTTCAAGTTTAATGTAGTTTAACCCGCGTATCGTTGCCGTTCAGTGCTATACAATTGTGGTGAATTGTAATAAGTGTATTTTCTGTGTCCGAGATACCAGTGTAATAGAAGTGCCATAATTACTGGGTTTATACTACCATAGTTTCCCTAAGCCGGTAGAGAGACAGATTGTGATTCAGTAAAACCTTGGACTAAACCACCCCCGGCCAACCCAGAATCTATTGTATTTGGTGTTGTCCTATTTGTCTCTGGGAAGATATTTACAATACATGTGTATAAGAGTTTACTGCCTTGTTTTTGTGCCCAGTCCTTTCCTTAGAAATGCTGACCAGGTCTTGAAAAAGAACCTGCTGTAAGTTTGCGTGTTTGAAGGGACAAGATGTCGACCCTCAGAGACGCGACAGGTAAACACATCAACTCTCACATACTTGTCTAAGGGACGAGTAGTCGACCCTCAAATTCGTGGCATAACACTGGTGGCTAGCAGTTGTTCTTGACCCGGTCGGTGGGAAAAAGGACTGGGAAAACTTGTGAACATGGGAGCTAAACCACATGTACCCCTACCAAAACTCGACCCAGAACAATGCGACATCACTACGTACCTGGATGTGGTCGAGCCGCTACTTGACATCGGGTTCGATAACGATAGGCAGAAAATAGCTGTCACTCTACCTCACCTGGGAAAGGTGGTATCTAATGTAGCACCGAAAATAGTCCTAGATCTCACACGGGCCAGATTTGTAAAAATAGTAACAGAGGCCATTACCCTTTCTCTAGGAAAATTTGTCGCAATGTCACAACTCGACTCCTTGAAATATGTTGGTAGTCTGGACAACACATTGATCCAAGCCGCATACCCGGACGCTGGCAAACGCCCGGGACCAACAGTTGTTCAACACTCTCCCAAGAATTCTTCCGGGCACAGTGAAAGAGCATTTCACTATCCACGACCCGTCAGGAGATTTGGACCGCGATGTCCAGCTCATCCGTCTCCTCCTCGCAGCACGCCTCACGACACAACACATCAGGGTCGTGAATAGATTGCCCACGAGGCCACCCCTCCTAATGCCCCAACTCCAACCAGCCCCGACATGAACCGCCCCTGCTCCTGCCCCTCCCAGAGCTTACCCTACCAAAAAATGGCTGCCACGGAAAGAAGACACAAACCTCATCACCGTCAATCCATGGGAGTTTGCAGCCTGTAGCAGTCACTGCCCTCTACATGACATACATGAGCAGCTAAAGGTGGCGCGCAGGAGAAAAACCAACCCGCAGGGGCGCCGCCGAGTGTCAGCAGTGGATGAAAACACCATGGACCCCAATCCTCCCCTCGTCGAAGAAAACGACCCCGACCCTGAAGAAGGTGATGCAGAAGTCGATGAGGCCCTCAGTATGACACTGGATTTTTAGGGTCGCCCCAGCACCTCCCCACTGTGGCGGGGGCCACCTCTCGAAACTACTGACCCCAGGTCAACGATAAGATGAAACTCCAGGGGATCAAGGCAATACTTCTGGTGGGTACAGGAGCCATCAGGTCCTGTCTCTACACACACTTCTACTCCCGTCACAGAACGGTTTTCGGCCCCCTCCTCCCCACCTCAGCCTGCCTCGTAGACGCTGGGGAAGGCCCCTTGCCTATCCGTGGGGAAAAACGGGCCCTAAAAGCGGAGACCCACCAAGCTTCAACCCACCACCGTTTCATCATCTTTGACACTTCCTGCCATGCCTATGATGGCTACTTGGGCTTGGACCTCCTCCAAAAGATACACACCCATATTGACTACCACGGGAGGCGACTCCATTTCCACCCTCCTCCCCACCAGCCCCTAGCTCTTTGCACGTGCACCAAACCCCCTCCCATCCCTGAGCCCGACCCCCCCTCCCTCCCCACCCCTCCTCTTCCCCTTGACCCACTTCCCCCGTGACCGTTGCATCCCCCCTCACCATACCCCCCCACCATGAGGCTTGGCTGCAGATCAACAAACCCGCAGGGACCCATTCCCTTTTCTCCCCAAACATTCCCACAAGGCCCCTCTCGTCCTGCATGATATCGCTGACCTTCTTCCCGCCACACCTCAGCACTGTTAAAATTGCAAATTTGGCGACTACATCACTCACCTTGCCAAGAGGACTCCTCATCGGCGACCTGGAAGAAGCTGAGCCTTGTGTCCCCCCCTCTCTAGATTCAAGCCTCTCCCCCCTCTCTCCCATACCCGACCACCTGTTCCCCCACCAAGCCGAGACCCTTCATCACCTACGCCTCAAATACTAAGACCTTTTTGCCACAAGGCCCAAAGACTTAGGGCACACGAAATATTTAGCTCATGAAATCCACACCACCGGGCCCCCCATTCGACAACCATCCTGCCAGAAAAACCCACACCAACGGGCAGAAAAAGACAGGCAAGTCCGAGAAATGTTGGACGCCGGTATCATCACGCTCTCCACCAGCCCCTGGCCTTCTCCCGTTGTCCTGGTCCGAAAGAAGGATGGCACCCAATGATTCTGCATCGATTATCGCCGCCTGAATGACGTGACCATCAAGAATGCCACCCCCCTCCCTCACATATGCGACTCCCTGGACTCCCTCCATGGCTCCACCTGGTTCTCCACACTGGATCTCCAGTCAGGGTACTGGCATGTCCCCGTGCATCCCCAAGATCAAGGGAAGACGGCCTTCTCGACAGCAATGGGAAATATTATCAATTTAATGTCCTTCCTTTCGGGTTATGCAACGCCCCGGCCACCTTCTCCCGCCTAATGGAGTCCGTACTCAGCGGCCTAACCTGGGAAGTCTGCCTGGTGTATCTCGATGATGTTATCATATTCAGCAAGACTTGGGGCGATCACCTTCACCGCCTCTGACAAGTGTTCCAGTGAATACTCCAGGGAGGGCTGAAACTCAAGCCCTCTAAATGTGTCTTGGCCTCCCGCTCTGTTGCCTTTTTAGGGCACATTGTTTCTGGGGGAGGCATTTCTCCGGATTCTGATAAACTGCGGGCCATAGCCAACCAGCCCCTCCCACGAGCACGAGATGTCCACCAAGTCCGCGCCTTCTTGGGGCTTGCCTCGTACTACTGACGGTTCATAAAGGGGTTAGTGGATATTGCAAAACCCATCCACGACCTCACCAAGAAGGGCGAGCCATTCGTCTGGAGTGACGACAGAATAACCGCTTTCAGCACCTTGAAGGAAAAACCCATCTTGGTCCCCATCATCGCTTTCCCTAACTACGACCTCCCATTCAGACTGTACACAGACGTCTCTCTGATGGCAATAGGCGCCGTCCTGGCACAAGTCCAGGAAGGGAGCGAACACATCATCGCTTGCGCCAGCCGCACTCTCAATCAAGCGGAGCGAAATTATGCCGCTACCAAGCACAAGTGTCTGGGGATCATCTGGGCCCTTGACCACTTCAAGGCCTACCTATCAGGCACCTGGGTCACCGTGATTACAGATCACCAGTCCCTTCAGTGGCTCCCACAATTGGCCACCCAGAACACACAGCTCATCCGCTGGCACGAGGCACTGGAAAAATTTGACTAGGAGATCACCTACCAGCCCGAGAAACTGCATACCAACGCCGACACCCTCTCCCGCCTACCTGTACAGTCCATCCTACTTCAGCCTGATCTGATCCGGCGCTGGCAGGACAAGGACCGGCCACCCTGGATCCCCCAACACTTGTTTACCAAACTCCACCTCCAAGGGGACCAGTTGTTTACACCTTCGGGCCACCTAGTCCTAGACCCAGACTCCGCAATGGACGTCCTCACCCACCTACATTCGGACAGTGGGATCCATCCAGGTGTGAAAAAGTTAACCCAGGTTTTCAATAACCTTTACTGGGCCCCCAACCCCACCACTCTTGCCCAGCGTGTCACCCAGGCTTGTCGAGCATGCTGCCTGGGAAAGGACATCACCCGTTCCGCGGGTCCTGCTGGGAAGATTACTGCTCATAATCCCTGGCAGCTGTTGTCTGTCGACGTTGTCGGTCTACCACCACCTCGATCTGGCTACAAATACATCATTATGTTCGTCGATGTCTACTCAAAATTCTTGATCGCTTGTCTGGCCAAGGAGCACACTGCCGTCACCATGGCCAACACCCTCATGCACCACGTCTTCCCCTGTTTTGGTGTCCCCCAGGCCATTCATTCTGATAACGCCCCAGAGTTTACTGGACAAATATGGGAGGAACTTTCCACCTTATTCGGTTTCGCCATCTCCCACTCTTCCCCATACTGGCCTCAAGGCAATGGGGCGTGCGAGAGGAGCCACTGAACCCTCTTAAACCAAATCAGGACCCACATCCAAGTCACCAACAACAAAGATTGGCCTGCCCACTTTAAAATCGTCCAGTGTGGAATCAACAACTTTCTCCATGATGATGGCATCACCCCTCACGAGCAGATCTTCAGTGAGGCCCTACTCCTCCTGCCTCTACGGCAGCACATTCAACCCCGCACCGACTCCCCAACCTCCAACCCCCTATAGCACCTTAAGTGGCGGCTGCAACACCTACACACCCACCAAGATATGCAAGCCGATTCTCCGCCATCAAACCCCTACAAGCCAGGAGACAAAGTTTTTGTCGCACACTACCCCACCCCCAACAAGATTGGCCTCTGTTTCACAGGGCCCTATACCACCACCCAAGTCCCCAACCCCTTTCAAATCACCATAAATCGTGACAGAACTTCCCACACCTACAGAAACCACCACATCTGTCCCTACCGGGAATCCTCCCCTCCAACCCCTCCCTCCCCCGCTCCCTGACCCAGCCAGCCGCTCATGGTTCACCACGGGTAACCATTCCCCTACTACTCCTCCCTGTCCCCATCCCAACCGGTTTCCACCACTTCCTCTCCTCGCCCCACACCTGCATCGCCCACCCGCACCCCACCAACCCCACCAGTCCCCCGCTCCTCCCCCGCACCACCACCAACTTCCCACGCACCTACCACTCTGCCCACACCGTGTGATGAACCATCTCCACCAGTGATTTCGACACCTACCACCCCTCACCCCACACCAGACAAAGCACCCGCCTCACCAACCCCAGCAGCCAACCACACCTCACCACCGCAAACTCCGCACACCCCTGCTCCCCCACCCCACTCTCCATCACCGCCCACCCCATATCTCACGCCCACCAGCCCGCTGCCTCCCTATGCCCACACCTACCCCTTCACCCTCCACCAGTCAACCGCCCACCCTGCCCCATAACACAGCCTCTATAACCCTTCCTATTCATCAGGCCAAGTGGAAGATTCCATCCCACCTCACTCCCAGGGGAACACCACATCCACGCTCCCTCAGCAATATAAACTGACCCAGGCTGCCCTTAGCCAGCATTCATCTTGGAACCACTACCACTGCCACCATGCATACCAAGAGGATAACATGGACCCCCTCTCTCGGACGACACCACCGCATCCAGAACACACACCACCTACTGCGACTTCTCCAGCAGGCATACCACCCTTCCACCCTCCGCATTGCCAACGCCCACCACCTGCAGCCCAACTTTCCCACCCACCACTGGACCACCTTCCTGCACCACCTCACGCCCTTCCACCAAACTCACAACACCGACCTGTGCCACCTCCAGTCACGGGGTCGTGACTTTTCTAAGCGGGAGGGTGGTGAAATACAGGAGTTAGGGGTAATGGCTGCAGACAACACTGACACCACTGCAGATGGCACCGACACCCCCAGCCCCCAAAGGACTAGCGAGGGTCCGCTGCCTATGCCGAGCGGCTCGGAGCAGGAACAGCTCTCCTGTATCCCTCCCCGGTGCCTCTCTTGCTCCCAGCCGATGTCCCGGGAAGGTGACAGTCGATAGCGCCTAGTCTTCCGGAGAAATTCCACTCGCCAGGTAAGGAGTGGATTTGTCTTGGCAACTCCATGCAACGCCGCGGTATCGGCCATTGTCCATAACGGGAAAGGGGCAGAACCGACCACAGTCCATTCCCCAGTTGCCATCCCACTGCAGGGCGGCGGTATAGGCCGTAAGTCGTATCAGTCGGGTGGGACAGACCAGAAGCCCTCCGTGACCACCAGTTAATCCCCCAAGAGCAGCGCCGCAGCACCGGCCACTAGTCATGCTGGGTACGAGGCAGGACAGCCCAGCGTCCATCCCTCTGCTACTTTCTCCCACAGGCCCTATGGTACCGGCCACTAGTTGTACCGTCGCTGCTGTCTCCTCTAGGACCACGACGTCAGCCTCTAGCCACGTCGGGCATGATGCAGAGCAGGCCATCCTCCGCTCCTCCCCTACAGGAGATTCTCTTTCCCATCACGGAGACAGGGTAGAGTGAGCTGTGACTCACGTTTTCCCTGGGGTCCAGTGGGACAGAGGAACTGCCGTGCAGGCCACTAGTTGCACGGGGGAGGCAGAGTTGGCCACAGTCCGCTCCTCACCCTCTGCTCCTAGGATAGCTCCCGACGGGGAGGCCCCTTGCCTGGCCCACCCTGTTTCCTGTGGCTGGGCGGGACGCACTCCCTCCCCTGCAGGAGGCGAGACTGAGGAAGACTCTTTCCCGGAACCATGGCAAGGCCTTGCCCAAGGCCTTGGTTCCCTTCAACCCTGCCTACGCAGGCAGCAGCAGCAGAAGCAGCAGCCAAGGCAGAGTTCCTGTGGGCAGAGCAGCAAGTGCCAGGTCCTGTCGGTGACTACCCCAGCCCGAGGTTCCCATGAGGCAGCCCCGATGGTGACGCCGCCCTCCAGCCATTGCCGCAGTCCAGCCACCCCGGGTTCCAGTACCCTGAGTCTCCAGACACCCCGGGGCCCGGCCAGAACTCCAGGGCGTGGTTTACATGTCGGTGGGGCCTCACCTGGCACTCCCCGGAGCCGGCACCAGGCCTGCCTGTTGGCTCTCGTCGGCCCCAGCCCCTAGCCCCGCACATCTGTGCGGGGTTCCTTGAAGGATGAGCCTCTCCTCACCCTCCAGACGGAGGGAGCATTACTTAGCCTACAAATGAATGAAAGAAGGGCTCAAATAAGTATGCGCCTCTTAGACTCGTGCATATATTCGGCCGTACATGTAACGCGAGTGATTTCTCTGTATATTATCTCTGTGATAGTGACCAGAAAACCCCAGTGTATAAGACTGGACGAGCCGTCTAGTGATTGCTTTCCAGGTGTATTACAAACAGAGCACAGTGCGCCCTAGTTTGTGTTGTCACTTTCCCTGCCCTAGTGAATTGACCCACATGGTGCTCAAAAAGAAAAACCATATTACAGTGATCATGCTGCCCCTTGTCTGTCACTCTTCTC
>JAGKTI010021288.1:0-15825 GCA_018397915.1 Birgus latro | reverse complement strand
CTCTCTCTCTCTCTCTCTCTCTCTCTCTCTCTCTCTCTCTCTCTCTCTCGAACGACATCCCTTTAACTCTCTTCCCTCTACACTTCAATTAGCTTCTTTTTTACCAATTAACCTCCACTCTTGCTTTCCCATTATCCTCAAAATCTCTCCCATTAATCCCCGCCTCATTATCGCCTCCCCACTTAGTGATTTTTTTTTTTAATAAGTTACCCTTGGATTAGCTTGCAGGCCCTATCTGGTTAGCACAGGCCCGCGTTGAGACGATCTTGGTGTGGCAGTGATGTGCAACAAACGCTGATATACCTTCACGTGGTCTCCTTATGCTGCCAATTGCTTACGAACACACCTGCTTTCATACTTAAATATATGCATTCATATACACATAATGTACTGAAAATACATTAATACATGCATGCGTATGTAAAACATATCCATACATGCATACTCTTACGTACATACATACACACTTGCATACTTAGACATACACATTTGCATACATGCACATACCCGTTCATCTATACATACATATATACATACATACATAAAGATGGTATACACTGTCAAATTTCAATAGAGATGTTCATAAGCATACACGAAAAGAACACAACTGTACAAACAACAAAATACTGTTCTCACCTTGCGTGATCATCCTGACTGTCACGAAGACTTCCCGAATAACACAAAAGTAAAAATTTAAGTGAACACAAACAATTTCCAGAGTTCATGATTCTCGTTTCCTTGTTCTGAAAGAAGGCATATTGTTGTTCACAGTCTGAGAGATCACATATACACCGACTCCCACGAACACAGCTCACATCCTGATTATCTCAGATATACAAGTCAACGCTCAGGAAAGCCAAGAGCCTCATTAATGTGCTTGGTTATTGAGAGATGGGCTGCTTTAGTTCATTGTCAGAGATAACAACCCTTGCACTCACACACAGACTCCCTTGAACACAACACACACGTTTTGATAACACAAAGATAAAAGTCAACGTTCAGGAGAGCACGATAACACAACTGAATTTCTCTGTTTCTCGTTATTGGTGTTGAGAGAAGGTCTGCCACACTATCCACAGCCAGAGAGATCGCCACATCTACTTGTTCACGAACACTACACATTCCGATAACGCACGCATATAGGTCAACTTTTATAATAGCACACGACATCACTGTAGCTCTTGATTCTTGGTGCTGGGAGATGGTTTACTATTATTATCAGTCTCAGAGATAGCGACGTTCCTTACTTTTTACCAGTGTCTCTCACGAATACAACATAAACGTTCCAGGAGCACTCATATACAAAGCTTACGTCTGCACCGAAATATACAACATTCAGAGTTCACAAGAGCACATGAGCACGATCACCGTTCACAACTCGGAGGAAACTGCATCCCGTCCCGCCTGGTCGGGGAGACGTGGCCTCGTGGTAATTTGAGAGATGAAAAAGTCGAAGCAGGATGAAGCAATCGAATCCTCTGCCGACCACACGAACGAGATACTGAAGCAGTATACTCTCCAAGGTGGGGCCTGTTTTTTTATACTTTATCCATGCTACTATCTGTCATTTTATTTTGCTTAAACTCTTCACTAAGATGACGTACTATATTTTGCTCTTGCTGCTGCCAGACGATTTATTCATCGTAGAAAAACAGACTAGTATTAAAGGGATTATTGAAGCCTATATTTAACTCCCCCAGTAAAAAAAATAAATAAAATAAAATAAAAACAATAACTCCTAAATCGTTCGGAGATAGCAAGAATAGATCAATAATATATGCCGTTTCACAGAAAGGTTTTTTAATTCAGTGCTGAGAAAATCATACCTTGGCGGGGTCTTGATGATGAAGGATGAAATACTCGAACTGGAATTAATTTCATTCTTTTTAATTTAGATTTAAAATTTACATCTCTAAATATTGAGTGCTGAGTTGTTGAAAGAGTAAAACTAAAGTACGATGCTAGTCACGAAGAAGTGCTATTGAAGTGATGTAGAGGTGTAGTAATGTCTTTATTTAGCCACTGAGCTACGTGAAGTAAGCTGCAAAAGGACGAAAGTTTGAGCCAAGTAAAGCTGAAAAGAGCATGGTCGTTTTTTTTTTTTTTTCTGCCGACCTCATGACGACGCACCGAAGCAATCGACTCCCTTCGCTGTGTCGACACCATCTTTAATACTTTGCCCAAATTGCCAATATACTCGGCTTAACCCTTCTGTACGCAATCGTTATTTTGTATATTGTTCATGCTCTACTAGGTGATGATTGATCGGGGATGAAATGTTTGAAAATAAATAAAACAGTGGAATCTCTTACCTTCCGACCACACAAATGATAATATCGAAGCAGCTGACCCCATTATCGAGATGACGAAGGTTTGGTATTAAAGTCTGATCACACGAGGGTCACTACCTTATCTGTATTTCCTATGACTCAAGCTTCCATTAGGACACGACTTGTAATATTCGATGTTTCTATACTGGTTCCCTAATTGCGGCTGGTTGAACATTATCGTTTTCATCATCATCATCATCATCATCATCATCATCACAGTTATATCCATTCTGCACGGCCTTCATGAACGTATGATACCTTGGCCATCAGAGAAGCTATATTAGGCAGGGCAATTAGAGAAGGTGGTTATGTGGTTAGCGAGGTGATTACCTTTCATTAACTGCTATTACCTAGACACACTCGTATAAAGAGATATATATATAACCCTCTCTCTCTCTCTCTCTCTCTCTCTCATTTTACCCCCACACCCTTCATGCCGACCCCAATCCTACCCACTCCTCATTCCAACACTCTTTCTCTCTCTCTTTTCCTTAATGACACTTCTTCTCACCCTCTCCTTCGCATTTCTCAGTACGGTCTTCCTCCTTTTCTCCCTTTCTATAGTGAGTTTAAAATTTCCGGGAGATGATCCCCCGTTCCTCCCTCACCCTCCACTCCAGGCGATTGGGTGATTTACTGTGGGACAAGTAAGGCTATTTAGTTATTTATTTAATTTACATTTCACGACATCTGATTGTTGGCTTCAATGTGAAAAAAAAAATAGTCTGAAATAAATCCATACTCCTACGGAACAAACAATATTGAGGATATTATGCTGATGTTGAAAATATTTTTGCCTGATATAAGTAAGTGCTATAGAGGGAGTCCCAGTGTGCGGGTGAGGTCCAATTTTACCAGCTTAAAAAAAATACACTATAGATTTCGATAAGACTAACCCATTCAGTACGAGAGGTCTTTCCGAAGCTCAATGAAATCGTTTGGCGAGAGCACGATTACAGAATTCGTCCTCGCACTGAAAGGGTTAAAGGGAAACGGCACTGGTGAGGGACGCCTGCATGTGGTAGCACTGATACGACTGGGAGGATCAACTGCCTGGTTACACGAACGTCCCCATCCCCCGAAAGAAGGGTGGTGGACGGCAGGAGAGGGGCAGCTTAATCCTGCAGTCCACTGGGTTCACGTCTCAGATGAACCAGAGGCTACAACTACTGCTACTACTGCTAAAGGGAAATTTATCGAAGCCAAACAAAATTAGTCAGGCAGCCAGAATACAACAGGAAAATCGACACTGTAGCGTAATGATCAACCTATTGTCTTCTTTCTCACACTGAATGAAGCAGCATAGTGTCATCGTTGTGAAGGGGTTGGTTATTCTCAAGGTTAATTAGTGGCAGGTGGGGGCGCTCACCATCCACTCACTTGATGTAGTGCTGCTCTCAGATGATTGCCCTTTCCTCTCTTTCTTTCCTTCCTTCCTCTTCTGCCTTTTCTTTCCTTTTTTCGTTCCTTCCTCTTCTGCCTTTCTTTTCTTCTTTCCTTCCTTCCGTCTACGGATGACTGTGAGTGACAAGCCAAATGGTTTCCTGTACACCAGGAAGCCATTTACTACGCTGGGTGGTAACCATACAACCAAATTATGGAGCCAGGTAGTTTAGTGGGTAATTAAGGCGCTCCAATCGGATTTAGCCGGTGCAGGTTTATATCCAAGGAATGGTTGGGATTTACTGATCACATAACGCCACTCAGGGATGAGTGAGGCTGGTCACTCTCATCTTAAAAATCAGGACCAACTTGCCCAGGCCCGAACTCCTACGCTCGTCGTAGGGTAACACAGGATTAGATGATGATGATGATGATGATGATGGTGATGATTTAGGGAGCTGCAAGCTTCTTACTTCACTAGTTCTCTCTCTCTCTCTCTCTCTCTCTCTCTCTCTCTCTCTCTCTCTCTCTCTCTCTCTTCATATAATTATAATCTACACTTCGTTCTTGCCATTACTCAACATAATCAATTTTTCGTCAAGTTTCTGTCTTACCCTTTCAATCTGACGACTTGTTTATGCTTCCTCGCTCAAGACGACTGTATCTTGTAAAGGTGTGTGTGTGTGTGTGTGAGTTCGATGTTCAGTAAAACTTTTCCTAAGATTAATGAAATCGTCTGAAACTAGCTAGAATAAATAGAAACTTATGTCACCGGTCTAAAAGGTTTAAGGTCTGATTTTTTTTTTTTTTTATCAGCTGAATGAAATCGTCTGTGCGTAGCGAGTTTAATCCAGCGCCTTGTCTTATAATCTCTCAATTACCTTTTCACTCAGATGAATTATAATTGGCTATTGAAAATCTCGGTAACACCAGACAATACTATTAAAGAATATCATAGGTAGTCTAGGGATTAAAAGTCGATACTTAATTTTTCCTCGATTTCTCATTTGCCAGCCACTCACTGTCTTCCTGGTATTTAACTTTGATCTCCTGTTTTGTCTGGGGGAAGTTTAATTGGTAACTGGATTTTTGTACAATTAGTTGCTCTCTCTCCGGCGCGAATGACTCAAAAATGGAAATATGAAAAAAAATATATACTCAGGTTTTCAGCGTTGCCAAATCCCATCTCGCAATATTCGGCAAAAAAAGGAAAAAAACGCTAGTATAACTGCGCAGTGTTGCTAAAACTGTTAAAGAAAGAAATCTGCACTTATGGTAATTTTCTTGTTGCTAAACACGAAAAATCTCTGTTAAATGATTGCCACCACCTCAGGATGTAACGAAAAATTGGCAACTCTGGAGGCGATATATAAGTGCCAGGGCCCGTACTTACAAATTTTCTTGAATTTAAGTTATGTGCATGATAACTTGTTGATCCTACAGTCTTCCAAAACACTTCACAATCAGCTACAGTAAATATTATAGAGGAAAACACACACACGTATGATCATAGTGAACGTTTAAGATTTGTTTATATGATGACTGGTTAACATCCTGAGGCTTCTATGAACCACTCTGTTGAATAAGATAGGCTCCCTGGAATAGACTACATGAGTTGTCCCGAACCACAGGAGGGTGAAATCCAACATAAATATACACCCAGGCAGCCGTCCCGTCCGCCTACTTACCGTCGGTTGCCATGACGACGATGTAAACAATCATGGCTGAGTTGCCTCTTGACGACGAGTTCGAGGATTTCCTGGATAAAATCGACGAAATCAGTGAGTAAATACTTCCTCATTGAGTTTTGAGAGATTACTCCCGCATGAACAAAAAACATATATACATCGACTGTTAGGCATATAGAAAAATAGGAAGCATTAGCCATATTGTCTTCGTAGAGTGATATTGAGAGACTGTACAGTGCATCATGTTGGGAGATTGTACAGAGCATCATCATCATCAACACAATGCTGCTTCCCACTGCTATAAATGGGATGTTTAAGATAGAGAAACAGGAAAATCATAACACGAACTTTCGAGAACTGTCATCAGGGTAGGGAGTGATGTGCGTTTTAGTTCATTTTTCAGTCATGATTTCGAATTTCTTGGTTCCATCTCTCAGGCAAAGCTTTCAACACTAATTATTGAAGTTTACTAAGCCTTTACTCCGATGGCAGATTTTTATTTAATTGTAGCTACTGTCAGACGAATTTATTTTTTGGAAAGACATCTTGCACTGAAGGGATAAATGAAGACTACAACTAACATCTCCAGTAAAATGGTCTGTACACACCAGGAGTAAACTAAGAATATGTTAATGAGACTGGAGGGATTAAATCGCTCTAGCAACCTCACAGACGTAGTGCCATTCCGTCGACTGTCAAACCTCAAACATTTACGTGCATATTTCGTCAGTTCCTTTGCCTCCCTAACTCCCGTATCTTGCTTCCTTAGCTTCACCCCTTATATCAAGACCTTCCACGCTTCCACTTACCATTAGATTCACTTGGTTATAACCATTTTCCCATCATAATTTTATCCATTGGTTCTGTGTGATCGTACCATGGTTAAATTTTCATACGATTAAATCAATAGGCTGTCTTACACTATGGCTTTTTCGAACCTTTATGACATGCTTTTGTTCTCGATCTACACATTCCTCTTAACAAGCTCACTTCCAATGCTATTCCTGTAAGGCTTTCATGATATTTTAGCCTCTGTATTCAGGGCATTGAACAGTATAAAATCTTTTATACTTCCAGTCGTATTTTTTATGTTCCTCTACGGCATGTATTGGCGATCATTTATAAATCTTTCTAACATTTCATCCTTACCAATTTATTTCTGCATTATGACATGTTAATGATCTCTTGTTTGTCTTTTATGTAATAATGTATCGGTATTACAAAGGCATACATACTAAATAAGAACACAGTAAGGTGTAATGAGTAAAATTTTTCGATAGGGATTGGATGTCAGAAAGCCTCCTTAGCTAACGAGAGTACTACTTTTCCCTCTTCCCTCTCTTTTCTGTCTTTTTCTGTCACCGCACCAACTAACACAATGATTCACTTCCTCTCTTTCCAGCCTCCGTGATCAAGGGACTCACCAGTAAGGATCCGGACACCTCCATGGCCGCCCTCACCACAGCCAATCATATTCTGGGACTCCACCAGCACAGGCCAGAGCACAGCCCACCCTTACCCACCCTCAACCCACCACAGAAAGCCAGGGAGCAAGTCGGTCCCAGAATTAATCATAACCCTAATCAAAATAAAGAAGATAACGTTAAATCACCTCAGGAAAACAAGAATGATGCCAAACAGTTACAAGAAAATCAAAATAATTCCATGGCACCCCCCAAAAGCTACCATAACCTCGCGGCCAATGAGAGCCCTTCAAGAACCAAAACAAACGATAATGTCACAGCGGCAAACGACCAATCCGAGGGCCTGAGGTTTGCTAGGACGGCTGGATGTGTGACGAAATGGAACAGGACGCTTATAAACACCAAAGAGATGACGCCACAAGGTGAATTCCTGATCGTTATGAACTAAAAACTGTCTAGATTCTAGAATGGTAATCTGTTTTGCCAGCCTTTTACTTAACCTGTCTGACTATCTATATCTATCTGTGTCTATCTATCTTTTTTTCTTTGTATTATGTCTGGTTACCAATCCTGTATCATCTGTTTTTTATTTTACTGAATATCTTATCTTTCTGTATCTGCGTACCTTCTGTTCATCTGAATGATGCTATTTTTCCAACAAGCATCTCTTTAGCTTTTGGATGATAGTGTCAAAAATACGCTACAAGTCAGTAGTTACATTGCTTCAACCTCAGTCTTTATCAGAACACATGAAAGTGACGATATATTTGATTCATTTGTTTATTTACGTATTTATTTATTTAACTTGAGTGCTTGATCTTGCATAACAATTGCATATTCCCCAATTCGGACCACGCAGGACAAACCACACTGAAATATAGTTATGGACGTGGTATACCGTCTCTGAAAGATTACTCTAATATCGATTTGAACATATTTTCCACTCATCATTTGCCATGAATCTTCCATGAAGCTTTTTGTGTAGTGCATGGTGGTCCTTACTTTTTCCGGACGGTTACAGTTGGTGAGATTGGTACAGGAGTTAAAATATTCCTACTTTATTACCTTTACAGAACAGATATCATAGTCATAGTTATCTTGTAAAAAAAAAAAAGTAAATAAATCCTAGGAGACCCATAGCCATGTTACTGTTTGTTTTCTTTTGCTCTTCTTTTTACTCTTTTTTATGTGTCAGGTTATGATAGAGGTCACGATACTGTCAACTTTCAGAGCGATGGATGGCGGAGGTGGAGGCTGACGCAAAGAGGAGGGCGGAGGAGAGCAAGGAAGAAGAGTGGAGGAAGCGAATGGAAGAAGAAAGAAGGAAGCGAGAGAAAGAAAAGAGGAGGAAGCGAGAAGAAGAAGAGAGGAGGAAGCAAGAGGAAGAAGAGAGGAGGAAGCGAGATGAGGAAGAGAAGAAACAGCAAGAAGACCATATGCTTGACGCAAAAAACGCGTATCAGTAATACTTAACATTAGATAGAACTGCTTTCGGTCATTCATTTATTGGCGACTATATTACTTTAACCCATTCAGTACGGTGACGATGGCTCTGCTCTGTTCTTGTTCTCACCAATCGATCTTATTCACGCCAAGAGATGCTCCTTACAGTGCCCCTTTGCAATGAGAGGTCTATCCCAAACCGAATGATACCATGTGGAGGTAACAGGGTCGAAGGGTAAGTCGCCATTGTAGTGGAGTGGTCGAAGTACAGTAATTTAGATGGACTCGTATCTCAGCTCCCAGTGTGTCTTGCTCAGTAATTACCTAAACTAATGACATATACCCACAAGCTGACCTGTAGTACCAAGAAAAACAATTTCGGGAGTGATTAATCAACCACTCCAGGTGTCATCAATAAACACATAAATACTCTGTTGTGTATCATTAAGTAAAAATACGTATACTACACACCCAGCTAAAATCTTATATAGCTTAAGCCCTCTTGCAGTACTCTGGTTATAAGCTCTTCCTCTGCCTAAACACATCCAGAGCCTGCCACAGACGAATCACCTAAATATCACTTTGTTCTCCGTTATCTGGCTGCCGTCTCACCAACTCACTACCGTCATCTTATGTACTTACCTTTCTGCTCCATCTCTCCGCCTTATCCTTTTCATACTGCTGTACAAGCGTTTATTTAAATTTTTACTTCATGTATAGATATGTGGAAAACCAACTGGGAGAGTGTTTCCCCGACAAACTAGATTCACTTAGCGGTTCTTCCACGCAATGTACCTAGCTACTTGTTGCCGATAAGTAAGCGATATATGCATGACTATAGCTTGTACCGATATTATTTACTGGTATTTCCACTTTCATATCCCACAATAACTAATTCACTCTTGTTAACACACACACACACACACACACACACACACACACACACACACACACACACACACACACATCAGCATTCTTATTCACACACTTGCATGGATTTCACAATATATATAAATCCATGTGCTCCAAAGTCATGGGCAGCCACAACTAGTCAAGAAGTGCCAATTTATATATAAAAAAAAACTCCATGTTTATTATACAACACCTAATCCTCTTAACCCCCCTCCTTTTTTCCCCCCTTTCCTCATTTCAATTTCATATTACATATTTCCATATTTGATTAGTCTTTCTCACCGTCTGTATACTATCACATTCTCTTTCCACGTTAACTTGGCCAAAAGCTGCCATCTTTCCGCAGTAGTACTCCCTTTTTCTGCCACTAAGCTACTTAAAAATTAATAAAGCCGCAAAGGACGAAGATCTGGGCAAAGTTAAGGTGAAAAACTATAATAAGCTTTAGCATACCTCTCTCAACAGGGAGATAATCTGTCAGACTTCTTGTAGCTCTATGTTTTTACTTGAGTTTACGCGACCAGAAGCCAGAAGAAAACGTGTCATGTAAGTAAACTCCAAGTTGCCCTCTAAGTGGCTTTATTTGGCTACGTTTCTCATTTACTTTCGTTTTCTATCACATTGCCATAAAAAACGAATATTTTAGGGTAACTTATATTATTTAATTGGTTACCTTGATGTTAACTGACTAGTTAAATCCCATGTCACCTGTGCATGGTCACCATTCGCTAGAAGCTCTTCCCAGTGAAAGCTGTTGCCACTGTCGACGAATATCATTAAAACAATATATTCAGGAGCACAAAACATATAGTGAATATGAAATACTGAAAACAAATAATATTGAAAAACAAGTTCATGAGAAAAAATTATTCAGTCAGTTATCACACCTACGGAAGAGCGGCAAGTGAGGCATAGAAACTAGTGATTGATACCTTCATTTCTTATTCAGGGAGGACATATTAAAAAAAGAAAAAAGAAAAAAATTGCTCTGGGACCTGCGTCAAGGCTAGTCTCAAACAATTCCCTGTAACAAGCAACTAGGCTTAACAGAGATCCACTACCCAGATTCTTGAAGGCTGCGCCACCACAGGTGTCAGTTGACAGAAAATTAGGATTCTGTATAACAAATAACCACATATGGAACCACCGTCATGTCTCAATAAGCTTAAATTAAGCACTTTTACTAAAGCTGTCGTCATATGGCGCCACCTCAGGTGTCAGCTGATGGCAGATTTGGATTCTCCATGTCAAATTACTTTGTATGATACCATTTTATGTCTCCAAAGGTATCATTTTAACAGATCCGCCAGAGACAGAAGTAAAAGAACGCTGGCCATTCTTTGACCTGCTGGCTATCGACGTGGGTAAAAACGAAGACAGAGAACTCTCTCTGCAACTTGACAGCTCCAGCAGTGAGAAGATGGCTGTCAGAAAATTAACGGGGAGGTGGGGCTGTCGCTCCGACTTTTATCAACAGAGAACTTAACACAGGACAAGGGTAAATTTATGTTTGTCATATCCTTCTCATTTTAATTTCTGCTTTGTCTTCAGTGATATCGTTCCCCAGAGAGTACGGGCTTAAAGAGAGAATTTTGATACATAGAATAAGAGGAAATGGAACGTATAATGATTTCGGTGTGCTCAGGAGATGCAAGTGTAACACCAGGACTGTACAATTTGTAGTGGTCGGACAAGGCCCTCCTGCAAGTCGAAAGAAGAGGAAGAATCAGATGGTGAGGAAGTGGACCTGTCGATTATCCACATTCCTTTGTTTGCAGCAGCCTGTGCCCTCCGAAAGCAGAAGACGGAGACGGTGAAAGGTTTAGCTGATGAGAAAGTGAATTTGTTGGCTATCCACACTTCTTTACTTGCAGAAGCCAGTGCCCTCGGAAGGAAGGAGGGAGGCAGCGGAAGAATTAGAGGGTGAAGCAGTAAATTCATCAACTATCCACGGTGCTTTCCTTGCCGCAGCCAATACTTCACATTGGAAGTTGGAAGGAAGACAAAGTCAGATGGTTAGGAGCTGTCTACTAATCCGTGTTACTTATACGCCACATCCTGCAGTAGTGAGCAGATCCACGTCGCCCAGGTCGGGAACGTAGGGAACGGCGGAGCGGAGGTTGGCCACGGTGCAGCAGTAAGTGTAGCCGTCATCAAGGTCGGTCGCTTCGAAGTCTATCCATCCCAGGGCGTCGCAGGAGCCGGAGCAGAGGGGGACGGGGGGCGTGGTGAGGTGGGGGTTGTTCACTCCCACGATGGCGGCGGCGCGGTTGTTTTTCTCGTCGTGCACCACCTGAGAGAGAGAGAGAGAGGTTAAGGCCCCCATACACTATCAGTCATGACTGCGCAATCATGGTGATTGCGCAAACAGTTCACTCATTGGTTTTGCCCACACACTAGTAATAAGATTGTGCAATCATTAGTTGTCGTGTGTGCTTCATCCAGTCAAGATGAGTAGGGAGGCTGCATGTATTGCCATTGTCCTTGCCCTTGAGAGCATGGAACCAAAGAAAAAAAAGGAGAAGAAAGGTGTGGATGAAGGACTGGCTTAAGAAAAGGCATGAATTCACCCACGACAACCTTCTACAGGAACTTGTAATCTCTTCTCCTGTAGACTATAAGACTTTCCTACGTATGGACGAGGAAACGTTCATTGATTTGCTGGGAATGGTTACGCCACTCATACGGAAGGTGGACACAAAGATGAGAGATGCAATATCTTCTTTGTGGCCATACTGCGGGTCGCATTGGGGTCTATCTCCTTTAGTTTTTCTACTAATTTATTGTAGCATTCCCCTTTCAAATTTCTGTTCTTGTAATCGTCACATTTGATCTTCCACAATGCTGGGAAACTTCGATACAGTTCAAGGAATTCCCGCCAAAACTCCTGAGTGTCCTGTGTACTCGCCATGGCTGGTGGTGGAAGACGACGTTTTTGCTCAATCATTGCCACACACCGTCAATCATGATTGTGCAAGCGTCATGACTGACGACTAAAAATCAAACCGTGTTGGACCCTCTTCAGTCATCTCCAATCATTTGCACAATCCTTCAATCATACTCACACACTATGGATATGATTGATAGTGTATGGGGACCTTAGTTTTCATCTAGTGTCTCAGATCTACAAGACAGTGCCAGTGCGTCGGAATTCCAGTGCGTCGGAATTCCTCACTATACCACCTGAGAGAGACAGAGAGAGAGAGGCAGAGAGAGAGGCAGAGACAGAGACAGAGACAGAGAGAGGTAGGGGAAACTGAGTCGCATCAGGGCTCATTCCGATCGACACACTATTTTTTGATCATTCAGTTCCCTCCAGCCCAAGAACGTCCGCAACATTTTAGTTTTGCTATATACAAAACGATTTTACTCGGTTAAGGAGAGCACCCTCGTAGTGAAGTGGTTAATGAAGGATATACTTAACCTCTTAAGTTCGAAAGTCTATCCTGAAGTGAATACAAACGCTTTTGGGAGCAAGTATTGAAAAAAGGGGGGGGGAGATATGTCTGAAGGACTTAATTCCCTGAGTGAGTGAAAAGGATGGAGAATGAGAGACTGGCTAGAAGAGTGAATGTGAGTGAGGTGGAGGGAGAGAGGGAGACCGAGAAAGAAATGGAGGGATGGAGGGAAGAGATATATGAGAGAGAGGGCGTGTGTTTGGGGGAGAGCAGCCAAATGGTAGAGGATAAGGTGACA
Source organism: Birgus latro (assembly GCA_018397915.1). Classification (NCBI taxonomy): domain Eukaryota; kingdom Metazoa; phylum Arthropoda; class Malacostraca; order Decapoda; family Coenobitidae; genus Birgus; species Birgus latro. Next base: position 2,949 of record JAGKTI010021288.1, on the reverse strand, counting down.
TGAGAGGGATTTGTCTGTGGTCATCCCTTACGGAAATACGGCGTCTGGCTATAGATGGAGAGATTAATTGATTGATTGACTAATTACTGATTGACAGACAGACTGACTGACTGACAGACAGACAGGTAGATAGATAGATAGACAGATAGACAGAGTTCGTCCCACCTTACACATAACTACTGGGATAAGTCCGACTTTCTTCCCTCACTCTGACCCAGATAGATATCGACTGGGCTGTTATCCTTGTGTATCCGTGACTTTGGATATTTCATAACGTTTCATTCCTAGCGATTTGTTCTTCACATTACTCTTCAATATCCTCCTCTGCTACTGATGCAAAATGTCGAAAATAAAGCGATATGAAAATCATAAGAGAGAATGTTAATATGTAGTCTAATGGACAACAATAAATCGCTAAGAAAGAGGTGCTACGAAGCCTCCTATGCCACCTGGAGTACGGTGGAAAGGTAAATAATGAAGGAATTCCCATCTGCCCCACCTTCCAAGTGACAGCAGGGACGGGCACAACTTTCTTTTCGTCCGCCAGTCCCAGGTAGATGTCCACTGGGTTGTTGTTTATATCTGGCAGCTGCAGGACGCCAAACCCGCCGCTGTACACTCGCAGGTCCCCTTGCTGCAGCTCAGCCAGGGCACGCGTCGCATACTCCAGTTGCTGCACGGAGAGGTGAAGTTGGAATGAGTTACACCCACATATAACGCCTGGTGGTCTAGTAAGCTAAGGCACTCTAACCGGGTGTGATATGTCAGGGCTGATGAAGTAGTTTTTATTCTTGCTACTCCCACATGTTTTTATATACCTCTGGAAAGACTTCTAGTACTGAAGCTTATCCTTAATTGAATAAAGTGTTCTAGAGGTATCAAGAATAAAAGATTTTTCATCGGAATGAATGGGTTAAATCCATGGGTTGGTTGGGCTTTATTGCTAATATAATGACATTCAGGAAAAAACTTCTGGTCACCCTTGCCTTCTGTGTTTGGACTGTGTAGCCAACTCCAGGGTCAAATTAGGACTGAATGATGGAGGGATACCCACATATGGGTATCTATGTGTTGTCTGAATGGAGACGGTATATGTTCGCGCAAACAGAGCGATGTGAGGAGGAGAGGAGGCAGGGGTCTGGGAAAAGGGTAGGAGGCAGGAAATGAAGTTTGTTACCATATGGACACTGCAAAGTTTTGGTACTTTTAATATATATGTATACTCAGTGTGATCAACATTTTACAGTACCTTTGGCAACAACACGATGCTTTGATCACGCAGAAAGAAAGGCATATGTAGTTTGATGATCAAGAAAAGACAGAATCAACCAACTCTCCGGAAGGGAAGAAAAATATTATCCAGCATTATGCAGTACGTCGTAACGATTGTCGATTGTCCATCTGTCCCCGTATACACATGAGGTGCGGGATCTGGAGTATAGCTCTACGAACTCTTTCAAAGTATGCTCAGGAGAAGAAATAATGTCCGTTCCAATTTCTCCCTCCTGTGTCGTAAGAGTTGTGAGACTGTTTGTGCTGTATGTATTAAACGATGGATCACTACACTCCCTTTATACCAGGGCAGAGAATGGATATCCAGCTCCCCGCTCTCCTTCTAGTCACCTTTTATGAGATACAAGAAAAACGAAACAAAAATTATTTCTACCCTGTCGTCAGAGAAAAGCCTTTGTGTTACGGACAACAGTAAACAGAAAACAAAACAGAGCAAAATAAAACAAAACAAAACAAAAAACACGCTATATGAAGACAGGATGAAGTGTCAGGCTACAGGTCATAACACAACCTTAGGAGGATAAGTTGTGGTCATCTCACGCCCTACCTTCCAGTCGCCGTTGTTGAAGGCCTGCCACTGTGGGAGGGCGTTGATGTAATAGTAGGTGGCGTCTTGCTCGGCCACCGTCACGAAATCCGCATCTGGAGACATGTGGCCCCTGGCGAGATACAGCTGCTTGCCGGAGTTGATGATGGTGCTGGCCAGGGACTGAAGGGGAGGACAGATAATTATGTGAGTGAAGTGGCGTCAGTTAGTGTTGTGATATTCCTAAACATTCGTGAATGATTTTGCTATTTAACACCTAATTTTTTGCTTATTTGGAGCTCCCTTACCTGGATTAACTCGCACAGTATCATCATCATCATCATCATTATCATCATCACCTTCAACATCATCATTATCATCAACATCATCATCATCACCTTCAACATCATCATCATCATCATCAACATAATCATTATCATCAACATCATCATCATCATCATCATCATCACCTTCAACATCATCATCACCACCTTCAACATCATCATCATTATCATCATCACCTTCAACATCATCATCATCATCATCGTCATCATCATCATCATACTGTCCTTTTCTCCAGCTTAAAGATGGGATGAGGTAAGATCGAGTAACAGGGAGAGGAAATATGAGGGCGAGAGATCTACCATCATCACAGACAAATAAATAAATAAAAACTTCCCACCCCATCTTACTTGACTCCCCAGCAGGACCTCCATCAACGCCAGCTGAGCCGCCTTCGTGTAGACTTTGTTCATACTGACGCTGAAGAAGCCTGTGGACGTCTTGAAGGAGGGCCTGGAGGGGTTGATGTCCTTGGCGGGCAGATGGGCGCCGCGTACAATGTGATCCGTGTAGAGGGTCGTCTCGGCAGCTGGGTCGAAGCAGACTCGAATCTACGGGAGGAGGGGGAGATGGATAGATATAGATGGATAGATAGGTTGATGGTCGAATGGATGAATAAATTTAGGAAGACGGGTATTGACTGTAGTTAGATGGATGCATGATATACATATAACAGACAGACAGACGCATGGATATACATATAGATAGGTGACAGATAGATAAATTAACCGATAGACAGGTGACAGATAGATAAATTAACCGATAGACAGGCTGACTGATAAATGGGT
>JAGKTI010021287.1:3414-15825 GCA_018397915.1 Birgus latro | reverse complement strand
TAGTGACAATCCCTGGAGAATTTAGTCGCTGTCAGAGTCCGAGATGAACAGACGGAGGCGGCGTAGGGGCATCTTGGTGCGACGTGGTGATACACTATCCACCACAGAGGACTCCGAAGATAGACGCAAACTAACATCCAGTGGTTATTCAGCCGTGCCTGATGTGTTGGGCTGTGGATCGGAGCTAGAAGGCCTGTCTTCGTGAGATGATGGTGTGGAGCGAGAGTGGACGACGGCGGGGTTGACTGGCCTGAAAAAACTCTCCATGGTTGATTGACTCAGAGGACGACGATTTTGATGATTAATGATGCATTGCCTGAAACCTCGCACTTGACTCGCCAATTCCAATGACCCCATCTCTCTGTCGCAGTCCGGGTGTTCTAGGTAGTCAAGGACGAACTCCACATAGTGCCGGATTGTGCTCAGCCTGGGGATTGTTGGGGCAGTTGCAACCTGTGAGGAGTCCGCATCATCATCGCTGTCCTCGTCAGAATCTTCCTGCTGGGTATTGGGACCAGCAACAGTAGATGCGATCTCGGTATCAGACATGATCTGATACCCAGGATCGCCCTCGTCGTCATCCAACCACTCGCTCACTTCGTCGACATCCACATCATCTCCACCCGTACGAAGCCTTGCATGAAAGTCATCCACATCAAAACCCAGAAAATCGTGCACCATGTCACTTCCATGAAGTTGGCGAGACCAACCATTTTCTAAAGTCTTGACAGAGACTTCATTCCATGCATTTGCCCAGTTGTAGATGGCTGACTTGAGGGTGTATCGGCGAATGTTTTCGAGTGTTTTTTGTCCTCGCATGTCACGTCCTTCCCTGCGATCGTCCTCGTCCTCGTACACAACCATCACCTCGTCCAAAAACTTCCGTCGGTATAGCCTCTTCGTTGCCACAGTCACTCCCTGGTCCATTGGTTGGATGAGAGCAGTTGTATTAGGTGGCAAAAACATACACCTGATGCGACCATTCTCTGCCACCAACTCCTTGTCTGACGGATGTGCAGGTGCATTGTCAAGAATCAGGAGGGCCTTTACCTGGTCTCGTCGAATTTTCGGTGTCTCCGTCTAATAACGAATGACCTCCTTAACAAAGTGTTGGTGGAACCAATTCTTGAAGATCTTGGTTGTGAACCAAGCCTTCAGAGAATGATACCACACGACAGGAAGGGCATTCATTAACCCACGAAGGCACCTAGGCTGCTTTGCACGGCCTACAATAACGGGCTTGAGCTGGTGCATGCTGTTAGCATTGGCACAGCACAAAGCAGACACACATTGCTTCGAGAGCTTGGGGCCAGGTAAACGCTTCTCTGTCTTCTCAGCGAGAGTGTTTGTGGGTATTGAAAGATAAAATAGGCCAGTTTCGTCAGCGTTGTAAACTTGACCAAGAGTGAGGCCCTCCCTATCAATCAGGTCATTCACCTTCTGCTGAAACTGTTCTACTCCTTCGTCGTTAGTGTCCAGAGCTTCACCATGGGTCTTACAGTTGGTAAGTCCGTGTCGTAACTTAAACGCGAAGAGCCAACCTTCAGATGCCTTGAAGTCTGGGGCGTCGTGTAGCCTTGCGAACTTTTCAGCAGCAGTTTTCAGCTCCGTTCCACGTATCAACACACCAGCAGCTCGTTGTTGTCAATACCAAATCAACATGGAGCGGTCAATGTCTGCATACTTAGGAGTAAACATCACCTTCCTCTGCACGTTTCGTCTGGTCTTTGATGCGAAATCAGCCGTGTACTGCTGTAGTTTGTCTCGGGACTTCTTGATATCAAACAAGGTGGAGCGAGAGAGGTTAAACTCACGTACGATGCGCCCTGTTGACCAGCCGGCGTCCACCTTGTCCAATATCTGCCTCTTCTTCTCCAGAGTCAGAACCACTCTCTTCCTCTTCTCAGGAGGCGGGGCCATCATCACACACATGATGAAGAAGGTGAAGAGCAGTATCAAGCACTGAAGGAGGTAGGGTATCACCACAAAAGCAATCACTTCGGCTGCCATTTTCTGAATTGTTCACGAGGGAGGAGGGGAGTGGGTAATGGCGACCGATAGTGGCGTCACGAGTGTAAACAGAGGGGATTGGCGCGCGCGGAAAATTCAAACTGACGCGGTCCCAAAAAATCGAAAATTAATCTATTTTTTTCCGGATTTTTTTTGCATTTTGGGGGTTGGGCAACCCAGAATGTCCGGTTAGTGAGTATGTCCGGTTATTGGACGTCCGGATAATGGAGGTATTACTGTATAGTGTATTCGCCGCAGATGTAGCAGAATACATCGGGCTTATTTTTGCAAGATCTTCTGGTCGAAGCCATTTCATTCACCCGTAAAATAAAAATACCAATTAGTCATAAATTGGTGCATTTAAACTCTTTAGAGTTCGTTTATTTCAAGCAATAAAAATGAATTTTGCATCATATAAAGCGAAAATACCCGTACATGTAAACAAAAACGTCAAAAACAACTTGTGGCCATAGCTCAAAAAGTTGACCTGATTGAGTAAAAACCAATGTGATTTTTGGATTCAGCACATCAAAATTGTCCTAAATCAGCTAAAAGAACTTAGTCATTAAATTTGGTGTTGACCAGTGTTATTTTTAGTGTTATGCTGGAGCCTGAATTTTAAACTTAATTGTGGCATATTTAAAGGGGTGTGCTAAGTTATATGTATGGTGTTAAGTGTTAAAGTTAGGTTTTAGGTTTTAAGTTGGTTTTAGGTTTCATTTTAAGCTAGGTTTTAGGTTTTAAGTTAGGTTTTAGGGTTTATTTTGTTAGGTTTTAGGCTCTAAGTTAGGTTTTATTTTGTTAGGTTTTATTTTAAGTTAGGTTTTATTTATTTTTGGAGGTGGAGGCAGGATTCTAGAGGTGTAAATGAATGGATTATTTGTTGTCCATGTGTTAGGTAGTAGATGGGTGGTTACCATCGACCCGGGAGGTACTACCATGGGAGTGGTGTGGAGACCAAAGCCCGGTAGTTGTCTTTGTACAGCACCCCCAGGCGGGGAACTCAACCACATTTACACAGTAGTCATAGTCCGGGCCAGCACCCCCAGGCAGGGAACTCAACCACATTTACACAGTAGTCATAGTCCGGGCCAAGACTTCTACACATACACATCTCTTCTACACAACTACATTCTTTTTTTTAGTGTTGGTTAGGCCTGGGGGATGGCTGGCTAGGGTGAAGGACTGCACTAAATTGTATCCCAAGGCCCTTTGTGTTTTTAGCTTTCATGTCTGTCTTTCTCCTTCCCATATTTGTTCCAGTTTTTAGCTTTATTGTTTCTCCTTTCCCATTTGCTCCAGTGCTTCATATATTCTTAGCTTTGAATTAGAGACTGACAAGGAGAGTGTATGTGGGTGAGGTGGAGGGGGGGGAGAGGGAGGGGGAGGCCAAGGATGAGATGGAAGGATGGAGTGGAGAGGTATATGAGAAAGGGGGGTGTGGGCTGGGAGCAGAGCAGTGAAATGGCGGAGGACAGGGCGACATGGAGGCGATTTGCTTGTGGCCACCCCTGACGGGATTCAGGCGTGTGGCAGTGGATAGATAGATAGATTTAGTGCCATGTAGTCTTTGATAACTGGCACTAAGACTCCATTATTCAGCACAGTTAAAAACTTACATGCTCAGTCGCTCATCAAAATTGTAACTGTTAATATAATGCTGATAATTCTTGTAAATGGAAATCTATTACTTCTGCCAATTCTATATTTTAACTTTACCTCTTTTCTGGATCCTGCCTCACCCATCTCTTGAGGGAAATAGTGTTGGGATGATGATGATGGTGATAAGGTGATGGTGACGATAATGGTGGTGATGGTGATAATGGTGATGGTGATGATGGTGGTGGTAATGATGGTGATGATCCATGTGTTTGTTGCTCTGCATTATTTAGCATAGGAATATTGTGGCTACAGTGTTTAGGGAATGGACAGGAATTGGCCAGTAAGGAGAGATGTATGAGAGAGGTGGAGAGAAATTATGTGAAAGAACAGTAGGACAAGATGATTGTGTGTGTGTGTGTGTGTGTGAGTGAGGGTGAGATTGTGTGTGTGTGAAAGAAATTGCATGAGAGCAGTAGGACAAGATGATGATTGTGTGTGTGTGTGTGTGTGAGAGTGAGATTGTGTGTGTCTGAGAGAGAGTGTTTGTGAGTGAGAGTGCAGGAAAGTGAGTGAATGAGAGAGTGAGTGAGCATCAGTTGGATAAAGGGGGTCAGCGTTACCTTCAGGGGATATGCTGCATCCAGATCATTATTCTTCCCTTAACCCTTCACTGCCTATGAGTCGCCTTCAGTAAATACCAAAATTAACTCAAAATTCCCAAGTTAAACCATTGACTTAGAATTATTTTAAACACTTGAATTAACTATGGCTTCTGTAGGGAAAAAAATTGTTCAGAAATTTCAAATCAAATGGGTCATTTGTATTGAAGAATTAAGATTATTCAAACGTGGCTACCTTTGGCTTAAATAAACTCGAAAAAAATAACTCTACCATTGATGTAATAGACTGAGGTTATGCTTTGTCCAACCTTTCTTCTTGAATAAAATCAGTAGAAATATCAACAGAGTTTTACCATAGATGCAAAGGAATGGTCTTCGACTTGGTATAACTTTTATCATTGAAATTGTACCATAGTGAAGAAATGTCAACTTGGTACAACTTCTCCTGGAATAAAATGGGAGTTAACTTGGGCTCAATATGCAGTGGGGGGTTAGGGGGGGGAGGGAAGAATGTATCTGGGTGTGACTTAAGTAAATGTAACGCCTCATGGGATGTTTACTAATATTTAAGTACTGTAATGTTTACAGTCAGTCCTTATAAGCTTGGGATATGTAGGAAAAAAGGCTCTTAAGTAAAACTGGCGAGACGTTTTTGGTTTATGACTGATAGATTGCGAGAAAGAATTGCTGAGGAGCTTTATAAATATCAGTAATAATAATAATGGGGAAGGGAGCTGTCTGGACGTTGCTACTCCTCAACCTGCCTTAGGGTGGGAAAGGAGGTCCTGATGACAATAATGATGATAGTAATAAATAATAATAATAATAATACAGTACTCACAAATAGCAGTGAGATGTTTTTGGTATGACATTAACAGAAAAAAGTCAAATTGGCTTTATAATTACTTAAAAAATTATAGCACATCCCAGGCATATGAGGACTGACTGTAAGTGTACAATACAGGGTGTTAAATAAATTGTGCTTTTCAGTGTTGTGTGTTGTGGGGATTGCTCAGTCTGCTGGTGTGGGGAGTACAGGTGTGTAGTCTGCTTCATGGCCTAAACACCAATGCAATCAGTTTGAAGAAGCAGACAATAAAGAAAAGTATTTGTAAGAAAGCAGAAATCATAAAGTTGTATATATAAAAACCTACTAAAAAAAAAAAGGTGTGTTTGTAAGAAAGCAGAGATTAAGTTGTTGTATATAGAAAAGCAGACAGAAATGTTTACGAGAAAACAGAAGGACACTTAAAGAAGGAAGTATATGTAAAAGCTCGAATGAAAAAATTGAAATGGAAAGCAGAAGACGAAGGGCAGACATTAAAAAAAAAAAAAAAAAAAACAGGCAAGGCAGACTAAGCCATTCCCACAACACATACTTGGGATGCATGATTTATAGACCCCCTGTACCTGTTTAAATTATAACCCTATATTGCCTAAGACTGGATTAACACGCGTATGATCAATTTCCTGCCGTAGCTACGATTTCTTTTTCAGGGCAGACGAGGAGACAACTGCAGCATTGAACCCCATGTCTTAGTTGCGAGAGGAAATAGATCGTATGTTTGTGAATCCCTCGTAAGATTTCAGCCCTTAACCCCTTGTGTCATGAGTAGTATAAATCAAATTGGATAAGTTGTAACGTAGGTTAAATGGAGTTGCTCAAATCAGCCAACCTCAGAGGCTTAGGGACATTAACCCTTCAGTGCGAGGGCGCCATCGTGCTGAAGGGTTAAGAAGAAGAAAATGTTAAAGGTACATATTGTGAAACTTGAATCCTTTTCTAAATATGAAGTAATCACAGTTGGCTATATATAAATGAAACTTTTATTATTCCTAGAAACATAAATATTAATAGTATTGGTTTTAGACATACTGTACAGACTTATATAAAACTCCAGTATTTACAGATGAATATAAATGAATATTTTTTACTACGTTACATAATTCATCTGTCATGGCAAAGTGTGTTTGTGCTTAATTTTCCCTTCTGAGTGCAAGGGCCAAGGGGTTAAGGGATGAAATCTTTAAACATCCCATGAGGTGTTAGCCTTTATAGATATTTAATAAGTACAGTAAACTCCCGATTATCCGACAACACATTTCAACAAACATCGTTATCCGAGAACAAATATCTGGCTGAATGTATTATCCATTTACCAGCCAACACTATGCCACAAAGAAATAATCAACAAAACCTCAAGCACAGTATGCATTAGCAGTACAGGGTATCAGGAAAGCTCAAGTTGAAATTTTTCTCTATTAAAATATTTATACAGTACAATATAGGGCTTTTTTAAGGGTTTTGGCTCCTGTAGATGAGCTGTGAGGTAGTACGGCATTGTGAGTTGTCAGATGTGGCTTTGGCGCAATTATGACGGATAATTGGGAGTTTACTGTAAATCCAACTGCTGCGAGTGTGAGGAGGTTGGAAGGTTGAGTGTGTGTTGAGGAGGAGGAGGAGAGGAAGATAGACTACTACAATATGGGTAGAATTAAGTTTTTTGGAGAATTAAGAGTGAGTATGGAAATGAAATTGTTGGGAGAATGAAAATGAAAAATTGAGAAGGCAGAGTGAACTTGTTGGTAGTGAGAGAGACAGTGAGATGACAGGATGAGAGAGAGCTAATGAGGAATGTGTTAAGATGCTTTGGATGTAAAATGGATGGAGAATAAAAGATGAAAAGTATGTGTGGAAATGAAGGTGAATGGAGAGGAGAGGAATACTGAGATCGATGTTAATCTGTGATATTTACATTTAAGTAATATTTAGGGAAGAAGAGGTAAATTTCCAAGAAAGTGAGTATGGACACAAAAATGTTAGGAGAGGAAGACCAATAGTGAGATAGTGCACAGTATGTTTTTAATTTGTTGCTAAAAGGAATGTAGGGATGTTTTGGTTATAAGATGGATGGAGAATGGTAGGTTAATATGTGTATAAAGAAAAGAAGTAATGAAAAGGGGGAGAGAATGCAGCAGATGCTAGCATATGATAGTTGTAAGTAGTGTTAAGAAAAAGAGGGGAAGGACAAGTATGATTATGGAAGTGAAAGTGCTGGGAGGAGGAGAGGAAGACCAGGCATAATATAGTGATTTGTGTATAGAAATGAAGTTGACTGAAGAATGACAAGATGGTTTACATAAGGGAAGGGAAAGGTTTATCATCATCATCAGTCTGTGTTACTCCTACCTATCTCCACTTTGAATTATTTGTTGTTGCGTAATTATCATCCTGACTCCTATTCCCACTAAAGATGGTGTGAGGTGGGATAAAAGAAATATTATTATTTTAACTCTAGGCTGATTGACGGTGTTCCATGCTGGCACTATAAAGACCTGTACAGCTTAACAGCATACCCAGTAACATGGTGAATTATTTGTTGTTGGATAATCATCATCCTGACTCCTATACCCACTAAAGATGGTGTGAGGTGGGATCAAAGAAATCTTGTTGTAAACCTAGGCTGAGTGATGGTGTTTCATGCTGGCACTATAAAGTAGTACAGCATAACAGCATACTCATCAACATGGTCCACACATTGACACATCATTCAAGCCATCTGTTACATGTTGGAAAAAAGATCTAGCCTGCCCATGTCCTCATACAGTACATGTGCAGCTATCATCATTGATATCTTTTGTCCACCTAGAGATGTGAGGTAGGATCCAGAGAGATGTGTCAAGCAGAAAAGTAGATGTTAATACCTGTCAGTCTATCTATGTATCTATAGCCTAACGCCCTAATCCTGCAAAGGGTGGCCGCAGACAGAACGCCTCTCAAGTTGCTCCGTTACCCACCATTTGACTGCCCTCCCCCCAACCCACTCCCCCCTCCCTCATATACCTCTCATCTCCATCCCTCCACCTCATCCCCAGTCTCCTCTTCCCTCTCCCTCCCTTCACTTCACCTACATACACCCTCTAAGTCAGTTAAAATAAGAGGGAGGTTTTAATTTTTTTATAGGGCGGTGTTAGAGGTATAGTCCAGTATATATGTTGTGTAGGGAGCCAGTGCCCCCTTGAGGTACACAGCACTTCACCAGGGTTGAGTCCTTCCTATGGTGAGGTGCTGGAAATATGAGGTTTGGCTCCTGGGTGAACACTACAGCTGTTTCACCCAGGGTCTGTGCCACCATGTGTATCCTTGTCAGTGCCTATTGTGTGTAAACTTTAAACAGGATGCCCAGTAAATGGTACTCAGTTATTCAGGCACTGTTCAAACCATCTGTTCCACAAGTTATGTATGGTGTAATTACCCATATTTTGTCCATTTCACATTCTTATAGTGCACACAGACATTCACACATCATTACGACTCAGTTATTCGTGTCCATTTCTTGTGCAGAGTAACTTTAGTTGACTGAATGCTGTAGATATTATATGAAGTGGTGTAATCTTGAATTTGGTTCTTCTTTTGTAATATTTTTGTTTTTTCTTGGAATGGTTTGCAGGCTCCTGGCCTATAGGTTCTACTTCTTGTTTAAATAATAATAATAATAACAGCAATCAATCTGGTAGAACTGGGACTTGCAAAAGTTCTGTACCAAGTTATGAGTGCATGAAAATCAGTGAGCTTATGAGGTGTCTCCCTGGTTACTGTTCATATTTCAATTAGACCAGCTTGAGTTATGTCTCCTTGGTTACTAATTTAAAATTAATGAGCTCATTAGGTATGAGTCTCCTTGGTTACTAATATTTAACCTCCAGTCTGGGTACACCAGTATGAACTGAAATATCCACAGTGATGATTCTAAATGTAAAAGATTCTCCCAAGCTGAGTAAAGGTCTGTCAGTAACAATGTAATGTAATAATAATAATAATAGTAATTAATAATAATAATAACAACAGTAGTAGTAGTAGTAATAAAAAAAATCCATCAATCACCCAATCCTATGTTGCCGCATGAGGAGCATAGGAACCTGGGGATAGGCAAGTTGGTCCTGACATGTAAGATGAGTGAATAATAATATGAAACTATATAAAGGGTGTCTAACCTATCTAGCTGTAAATTTTTCTGCTACACTGAATAAGACTAAGTTGTACCAAGAGTGTGTAAAGATGAGAAGGGATTAATGAAGGATTTAAACACTGGTTCTATGGGCAATGTTCTTGTACAATTAGGAAGCTTATTAACACCTCTTCCTTACTGATTTGTTGTGATTTCCTCCTCTGCTATATTCTTGTGTGTTGTTCTTACTGATTTGTTTTATTTGACCTGTTACTATATTGTTATCCATGCAATCTCTGCCTATTTAAAAAGGATGTAAGAAGCAATAATGATATTAATCGGTAGTTTGGATTATAAATAGTTAAGGAAGAGGTGTTAGGGAGCTTCCATATCTAAAGAGAATATTTCCCAAAGCCTTCCTCAAGCTTAACATGGCCTGGTTAAACAGGATAAAATAGTTTTGTATTTTGATGGGAGACTGAGGATGAGATGGAAGGCTGGAGTAGTGAGGAATATGAGAGGGTGGGGTGTAAGTTGGGGGTAGGGCAGCAAAATGGCAGGGGACAGGGCAACATAGGTGATTTGTTTGTGGTCACCCCTTATAGGATTAGTCTTGCAATAGATGGATTGTAATGGGGTAATGGAGGTGACATATAAACACCCCAGTTTTGAAATCACACAAGCAGAGTGGATGTGGCAGTAGCAAGAATGAAATATATAATGTCCAGTTGGATTTAATGACTATATTGAAACTATGGCTGTAAGGCAATGAAGGCTCTAGGTAACCCATCCAGTTTGTATTTTCTTATTTAGGTTATGGTCTGACTAGGTTAATAAAATATATGGTAATATAAGACATTCTGAAGGATTGATGAAGCCTGTATGAACTCTGATGTAAAAGTTTCTCCCAAGCTGATGTAAGTTAACTTGAGAATAATGTATGGGTGTCTGGCTGCATAGGTAAAAGTGAATAATGTATAGATGATGCCTGGCTGAGTAGGTAAATATGAATAATGTATAGTTGATGTCTGGCTATAGTAGGTAATATGTATAATGTATAGTTGATGTATAGTAGATGCAGGCTGTATATTGGATTTCCTGTCAGATTTTTTAGAATTTGATAAATCTGTAATATTGAATAAAGAATGCTATACCAACTTGGGTTTTATTGGTCTGTATTCTTGTCACTTAAAGATGTTTCCTGGCACCTCTTCCTCAGCTTTATTTTATTTTGTTTTATCCTGTGGCTGGTTACTATAATTTTGTACACAATACGAAGAGCATGGTGATAGAATGAAGTATTACAGAAGAGGAAGGTGCAATGATCAAAATCCCTTAAAGTAACAAAAGGTAAGGTGTAATAAGCAAAATAAAGTACTTAGGAAGAGGTTAGGGAGGTTGAGGAGAATACAGACCATTATCAACTGTTGGAGCTACAGTAACTAAAGGCTTTGTGATAAAAGGTCCCTCATTAGAAAGATAAAAAATTGTAGCTCTGTAGTGGTTGAGATTGTACCCTTGTTGGTATAGTTCAAAATTAGCCCCGCCGTAGCCCGATACCCCGCCGTAGCCCGATACCCCGCCGTAGCCCGATATCCCTGCCATAGCCCGATACCCCACCATAACCCAATAACATAAATTAACTCCTGATGTTTCTAAAATATTTCATGGGACTCGGTGTGACTGCTCCTGCTTTCAGTTTTCCATAATCTACAAGGTCTATGGAGGATAAGGTAGATTTTGTATTGAATAAATTCTTTGTAATAACAATAATGGTTTGTAAATTGTCTTGTGGCTTTAGCACTTATTGTCTGTATGTCAACCCATCCCAGTCTCTTGTAAGATGAATATAATGTTGCCGCAGGAGGAGTAAAGGTTAAGAAATTGAGCAACTATGGAAGGCCACCCCCTCACAGGATGCTATAGATGTAGAAGAGGGGGATGGTACAGGAATAGTGTTTTTAGTGCTAGGGGGATGGAATGAACGGATGGTTACTCCTTGAGTACAGGAATTGTATTGTTAGTGCTGTCTAGTGTTGGAGATACAGGAATGGTTGTTCCATATTGCCACCAGTCTTCTGTTGAGTCCCAAGCCATGTTGGGATACCGGGTAATGAGAGGGTTGACTGCCTGGCAAGTACAGCTGTCACCTCTCGCTCTGTCACACTCAGTCCTGTCCCAGTAACTGATTATTTCCCGAATGTTACCTGTCTCCTTGGCCAGCAGTGGTAAACAGAATGGATGTCTACAACCGATAAACTCCGCTCCATCACACACAGTCACTCCTTGGCAGTCGTCCTCCCATCGCAACAGGCGTTGGGAAACAGCCCCAGCCCGTCTGTGCCTTGGCCACACGCGGATCATACATGGCTTTCTAATGTCAGATGGCACTCCTCTGTCAGTGTTGCCAGGTTCCAATCACGGTCAACCATCTTTTGCTTGATTGCCCTCGGTTCCACACAGTGTGCAGACGGACTCTCCTGTTCCTTTACTCCCTTGGATGCCTCCCTACCCTTAGCCGATCTTCTTGGTGAATCTCCTGTGTTTTCCATTACACACCTCGTGTGCTTCCTATCTCAAACCCATACTTTCTCTCTCATTTAGTGTCTTCCCCTCCACCTTTACTCCACCGTAGCATACCTGTCATTTTTTTTGCAGTGGTTTTAGTGCCATATAGTCCTCCTGGGCTTGGTGCTAGTCCTTATTCATTATTTAGTACTATCATCAGTTTCACCCCACCTACCCACCCACCTACCCCTTTCCCCAGATTTGATGGGTAAGATGCAGCCTTCATTATACACCAACTGTGTAAGGCAGAAGCAAGGGTGTAAGAATAGCAGTGTGTCAATAGGTTGCTTGAAAGTGTATTTGAACATTGACGGTTGCTGGAAACATGATCAGCGAATTAGCCTGTATGCAACAAAGCCCAGTCTGTCCTTAATAAAATCCTTTGGTGGTGGCAGGAATAAAACAATTGTTTCTTTAGTTGTCTGTGCTTAATAAAATCCTGTGGTGGTAGCAGGAATAAAAGTTGTGGTTTCTTTAGTTGTCTGTGCATAATAAATTCCTGTGGTGGTAGCAGGAATAAAATGGTTGTGGTTTCTTTGGTTGTCATTTACTAGAGACATTTTTCAACACTTGAATGATGAGTGGCCACTCCCTTAGTTGACTGATAAAGTTTTGTAAGTAGCAGCCCCCTGGGGAGGGGGGGGGGGAAGAATACTTCCCCA
>JAGKTI010021286.1:0-15825 GCA_018397915.1 Birgus latro | reverse complement strand
CAAATTGGAGATAGGACAATAGTTTGACATGCTTTCAGCATCAGTTCCAGGCATTTTTGGTGGGTGAGCAGCAAGGCACATTTATCAGACAGTGCAGTTATTTTCTATGAAGCATCTGATAACTGTTTTTATATTAATAAAGCCTACTATATTCTTGTACATAGCTGGCATCTAAGATGCATTAGTCAGATCAAGTGAACAATATGTTTTGTTAAGCTCTTTGATATAAATTTATTCACTTCTGCTGAATAAAATGAAAGCACATGACTTGGTATGCACCATGATAGGAACTTACTGAAAATTCCCCTCTGATGGAAGCATTGGCTGGCTCATTTTATTTGAGATGTCTTGGTTATGAAGAGTGAAACAAAATTGGAAGCCATTTGAGCATCAAATATTGAAGATCCATCCATCCATCCATCCATCATCTAATCCTATGTCGCCCCACAGAGAAGCTGATTTATAAAAATTTGTAGTCTCACGTAATGCCACTCAGGGATGAGTGAGGCTGGTCACTCTTATCTTAAATGTCAGGACCAACTTGCCCAGCTCCGGACTCCTACGCTCCTCATGGGGCAACACAGGATTAGATGATGAATGAATGAGTGAATGCTACGGAACACGTGTGATTGCTTAAAACAAACAAATAGATGCTTGGAAAAAGCAGTATGATTGTGTGTTTTAAGTGTGCCCATAGAGAAAAAGAATACAGATGATTTTTTAAAGTTGAAACATGAATTTTGAAAAACTCTAAATTACTACAGCACTTTTAAACCAGGGCCTTTGTAAGTGGATTACATGTTTTTAAGTAAACTGAAAGTTTTGGTTTCAAGGTGCCAAGAAAGTGTGTGTAAAACTTAAGATCCATACCAGCATGATGAGTGACCACTTCCCACTTCCTGTCAAAGGAAAATGAAAAATCCAAGCTGTTTTCGAGTAATGTGAAGCCCACTAAAATTCATGATCCGTTCAATTTGAGATGCATGAATACATTGCTGTTAAAAGACTGGAGGTCATAGGCAGAAGACAATACTGTCAAAGGAAGACAGTTCCAGGGCTAACCTGTTGTATACTTGAAGGATTGGGAGTATTGATTAACTCTTGCAGTATTGAGTTGGACATAAAGGGGATGAGAGTTTGCTACCAGGTGAGTCCATTGCATCTGCTATAATGGAGGAGGGATGCAGGCAGACAGTGTAGAAGAGCAGTGACCATTGGAATAGTGATTGAAAGGAGATAGAAATGCATCTTTGTGGTGAAGAGACAGAGATTGAAAGGAATCAGTGAGAGGAGGAGAGTGAAAGGAATCAGTGAGAGGAGGAGAGTGAAAGGAATCAGTAAGAGGAGGAGAGTTAACCCTTAAACCGCGGGGTTGTCGGAAGCACGCTGTGCCCATCCCGTGGGGATATTCGCACTCTGACTGACTTTTTAAAAATATTTGCCAAAAATCAATTATTAGTCCTAGAATATTATAATTACATTTGCTTATGGCACATACCTTCAGCTTTCTCCTGGGTTGTTTTTTTTTAGCATTCGTCGACTACCGTAGGACTTGTGGAAACTTCTGAAGTTGGGTAACTAAGTCTCCACTTTACACTTCCTGACTTCCCTTAATATGAATACCACTGCCAGATATTAACACTAGAAACACTACTCAATGATTTCCAAGTAGTTTGGAATCCATACTCCAAACAAAAAACACTGTGAAAGCAATATTAAATGCTAGCGTGTACGAGCCTCCCACTCGCGCTAATTCGCTGCTGGTATTCTGTCATTTCTTACTCATATACACACTCACACTTTATTATTTCTAGTACTTTATTACACTTATATATATCTACAGCCCTTTACCGCTTCCCACACGATGTTTAGTAGGGGTAGAGGTCACAGGGCCTTTTATAATGGGCGCAAAAGCAGCAGAAATGGAGGGGCGCAACTGCGACTTGATTTCACCGTGAAGGACGAGAGCAAACTGACTGTACAATACGTATCTTGGTAGCCAAGAGTTGAAAATGTCAGCTGCTAATGTATATGCTAAGAAATAAGTCGTAGGAAATCTAGACAATACATAATAAATTAGGTAGTTCCAGGTGAATATAAATATCACTCAGGCTTCTCCCTTCCTTTCTTATATACATTTATATTACGAGAGTAGCTCATACGACGTATTTCACGGGAAAAAAAAGCAGGGGAAATTAGCGAACGAGTCAGGTTGGATGTTGCCAAGTGATAATTAGCCACTTCCATGTGTATGGCACTATCAGTGACCTTATTTTATATATATATATATATATTATTTTGTTTAAGAATAGGGCATAGGGCTTATTTCAATGGATGAAAACAGTGGAAAAATCTGGGGATGATTTACTTAGCGCAGAGCGGCTGAGCAGACGTCATGAGAGGGTAATGGAGGGGAGGGTGGGAGGGGAGTCTAGAATGGGAGAAAATGGTTAAATTGTCAACAGTGGATGGAAGTACTGATGACATTAGCAGCTCTGAGTATTGTTGGACATTGGCAGTGCCGATAGATGATACAAGTCACCACCTGAAAGCCCGGGCGAATAAAAAAAAACACAGAGTCACACAAGTGACGCCCCGCGGTATGATCCAATGCACCAACCGTCACGAAAGTGACGACCCGCGGTTTAGGGGTTAATGAGACATAAAGCCATTGACTCTACCCTATTGAGAAGAGCTCTGTGTGGGGAGCCCCCCCTCACACGAGAGTTGTACAGTAGTCTCCATATAACAAAGGATAGTTTATGTGGAACCTCTTGCTAAATCATGTTCATGTTAAAAAGTGACATATATTTACATGTAAAGTGGAGGGTTGGGTTCTGGAAACCCCATATTTCACTGGAAAAATACTGTATACATAGAGATTGGTTATCATCAGTAGGTGCCTTGGATGGTTGTGGCAGCATTTTTACATGCAGTTATTCTGACTGGATGCATCAGTGCATCCAAATGTAACCAAACTGAGGGGCTTTGTCCTCAAGATCCCCATTGTCACTAAGCTTAACGTAGAAAGCCTTCAATACCTATCAGGTAAAAGCTGCTAACCTAATCCATCTGAATATTCCTGTGAAAGGCCTCCCCCAGCATCATGCCTTTCCTGTTTCACCAAGAATTACTGTACTTTCGACACTATTACCTATAGTCAGAAACCTTTCCTTGGTAAATATGAATTCAGTAATCTTGAATAATAAACAGCTCAGCTAAGCAGTGTAAATTAGTGTGAAAACACAAGTCATAACTTAACTCACAGTTATCTTACCTTACATCTTATGTCAGCATGTAAACTTGTCACATACTGAATGCTCTAACCCCGAGTCTGCCAGCTCATGACAAAAGTCACATCACAAAACCTTGTTCTCATTCATTGCACCAAATGTGAAAACTGAATTTTATTGCTCCCTCATCATTAGCCTCTTTAAAGTTTTATCACTTTCTAACAAAGAGCCTATCAACATTGTAAACACATCTGACTCATTTTTTCTGATTGTACAAATGCTACTCTTCCCTCGTTCACCTTTAACTTCCACACCACATGCTGCTTTGTCCAGTTTTATTATGTTTTCCTCGGGAGTAAATGCTCTTCTTGTTTTTTTTTTTTTAGCAGTGTCACTGCAAGGAGGAACACCTTTTGGGTGCTTATACATTGTAACTGAGTTAATTTGGAACTGCTTGGTCAGAGTTCTGGGATGAAATGAGGAACAAGAAAAAGTGCCTCTAAACACAAATGGTATTAAGCACAACAATGAAGCTGAGTCAAGCTTGTATAGGATGTGGGTCATGTGGGAGGGCTTGGGTCACAGAACCCTAGCAGCGACCAACAAAAACACAACTCACAGGTTGTGAACAAGCACAGCCATCTGGAAATCAGATACCTAAGCACACCCTCTGTGTTTTGCCTGCATAATAGTGTGACTTAGGATGGATGGATAGTAAAGGGAGAAATTAATTGCTCACATTATTGTAAGATCTTTACTTTACTGTCATAAATTGTGATAACTGTACACAGGCAGATAAAACTCCTGTATAAGGATGATCTAGGAAGAAAAATAAATGCAAACTACTCTGAAAATAGGAAGTTATTCTGGAAAGAGGTGCGGTGAAAGCGGAAAGAAATATGATGGTGTGAAGGATGCAGGTGGTAGATTATTAACCCAATGGGATGAAGTAAGGACCAGATGGAAAGAATATTTTGAAAGCCTGATGAATGGGAGCAGAGAGAGCAGAGCGGCTATTAACATGATTAGTTTTGGGGGTGTGCAGAGAAGGAATGCAGTGCCAGGAGACTTGACACTTGCACAGGTAGAGTGCTGTGAAGCAGCTGAAGAATGGCAAAGCAGTTGGGGTTGATGAGATATATGTAGAGATGATTAAGTGTAGTGGAGAGAGTGGAATGAAGTGCTTGTTGGAGATATGTAAGAAGGCATGGATGAGTCAATCTGTGCCAACAGAGTGGAAAAAGGCTGTGATTGTACCCCTGTACAAAAATAAAGGTGAGCAAAGTGAGTGCAAGAATTATCGTGGCATAAGTTTATTGAGTGTGGTAGGGAAGGTATATGGAAGAATTATTATAGAGAAAGTAAGAGAGATGTCAGAAGTTCTAGTGAGTGATGAACAGGGTGGCTTTAGGAGTGGCAGAGGATGTGTGGATCAGATATTTGCAGTGAGACAGATAGCAGAGATGGCTTGTGAGAAAGACCACAAGGTGTTTATGGCATTCATGGATCTGGAAAAAGCATATGACAAAGGAGACAGAGAAGGATTGTGTAAAGTTTTGCTCATGTACAGTGTAGATGGCAAGCTGCTAGGTGCTGTCAAGAGTTTTTATGATGGTAGTGAAGCATGTGTGAGGGTTAATGGGCATCTAAGTGAATGGTTCACGATTGGTGTGGGCATGCAGCAAGGTTGTGTGATGTCCCCATGGTTGTTCAACATATATACAGTATATGGATGGGGGTGATGAGAGAAGTAAAAACATGAGTAATGGAGAGAGGGATGTTGATGGTAATGATTGGTGATGGATGGAATATCTCAAATTTGTTGTATGCTGATGATGCAGTACTGCTTGCAAATACTGGACAAGAACTTGGTATACTAGTGCAGAGTTTTACTGATGTCTGTGAGTGTCGTACCCTGAGAGTAAATGTAGAAAAGAGTAAAGTGATGGTTATTGAGAGAGAAGGTGACTCCCAGTGCAATGTCACAGTGGAAGGAGAGAGACTGGAATTGGTGAGAGAGTTCAAATACCTGGGAACAGTGATAGAAAAGAGAGGAGAATGTGCAAAGGAAGTTGAAAGTCGAGTGACACAAGGAAGAAAAGTAGCTGGTGCAATGAAGGGCTTGATAAGAAATAGAGGCTTGAGTGTTGCAGCTGCACGAGGCTTACATGAAGGAGCGTTAGTGCCAACTTTATCATATGAGTATGAGACTTTGGTGTGGCATGAAAATGGAAAGTCAAGAGTAAGAGCAGTGGAGATGGGACTGCTGAGAAATGTATGTGGAGTGCAGTGGGTGGATAGGATATGAAATAATGTGATTCGTGAAAGATGTGGAGTGAGGAAGTTGTGGACACCAGAATCGAAGAGAGTGTACCAAGATGGTGTGGACATGTGGAGAGAATGGATAACAATAGAGTGGTGAAAAAGGTATATCTGAGTGAGTTTGAAGGAGGGAGGAGGTGAGGTAGGCCAAGGAGAAGGTGGAGAGATATGGTGGATGAGTGTGTGAGGAAGAGAGGTTTGGAAGTCAGTGAGGCTAGGGAACTGACAAGAGATTGAGCTGGCTTGATGAATGTTGTGAGAACTGCATGATCAGGGATTTTGGCACCCTTTTTTAACGTGGCAGCGTCCGGATTGACTCTGTCGAACACGTTTATGTGAAGCTACAAAACCCGGTGAATGTTTTTGGTGTATCTGATAGAGCCAGGATTCTGGGGGCTTGAATGATGAGTGAATGGAAGCGTGGCCCATTGGACTGGGCAAATTTGGGCTGTCTGGACATTGCTACTCCTCACTCTGCCCTGGGGTGGGAAAGGAGGTCCAGATGATGATGATGATGATAAAGTCAACAGCAGTGCTGGGGTAAAGAGTTGGCATAGCATACCTAATCTCTTGGATGCACATTTTGTGAGAGGTGATAATATTATTATCTTTCCATGATTAATTTGGTGGAAGATTTTAGCAGGTTGAAAGATGTAGGAAGTGTGTTTTTGATGAATTAAAAACAACAGTCTAGTAGATGGGGACACCCATCATCCACTCACGCAGTGAGGGGATACCATGTGGTCTCTACACTGAGTGACAAACCAAATGGTTTCCAGTACCCAGGAAACCATTTAAGAGTGCAAGATATGCCGTGATGGCATTGTGTGAAACTATGATGAAAGGGTGTGAAGAGGAATGGGAGGGTGTAAAGTGTGTAAGGTCAGGCATGAATGGGTGAGAAAGATGCAAAGAAGGAGTTGCTTTGTTGATGAATGAAGTATGGTAGAGTGGAATGGGAGATTACAAATGTGTCAGCTCGAGATTTATGTTTGTCAAGTTCAAGTTTGAGGAGGTGAAAGTGGCAGTGATTGTAGCGTATGCACCCTGTGATGACAGGAGTGAGAGAGGGAAAGACAGGTTTTGGGATGAGCTGGATGAAGGAGTGGGAGAAGTGCCCAGGAGCTATAAAGTGATCGTAATGGGCGATATGAATGGAAGAGTAGGCACTGGCCGTGAGGATGACATAATGGGTTGAAATGGAGTACCAGGAGAAAATGATAATGGGAAGCGACTGAAGGATATGTGTCAAGAAAGGAGGTTGTGCATTTGTAGGTCATTTTTCAAGCACAAAGATGCACATAAATTTACATGGT
The DNA here is from genome assembly GCA_018397915.1 of Birgus latro. Taxonomy (NCBI): domain Eukaryota; kingdom Metazoa; phylum Arthropoda; class Malacostraca; order Decapoda; family Coenobitidae; genus Birgus; species Birgus latro. The sequence continues at coordinate 8,954 of JAGKTI010021286.1, read as the reverse complement.
ATAGAGGGAACAGGGATCATATTGAAAGGAGCCTGATTGATTATGTGCTTGTAGAGAGGTTGATGCTGGGAATGGTTGCTGATACAAGGGCCGTGAGAGGATGATGCAGAGGTCTGTCAGATTATATGATTGTGGTATGCAAGATCAGGCTGAGAGGAGTGAGGTGGACCAGGAGAGAGAGAGAGAGGAGCATTCAGGGAGAAAGACTGAAAGTCGAGAAGCTGAGGATCAAGGAAATGGTAGATGAATACAGGACCAAAGTAGGGAAGGAGTTAGAATCAGTGAACTGGAATGAAATAAATCTGGACAGCCTGTGGAATGCATATAGGGATTGCTTAGTTAGGAATGGTAAAGCGGTGTGTGGTGTGGCAAGAGTAACAACAAAGAAGAAATGTACAGCATGGTGGGATGAAGAGGTTAAGAGAGCAGTGGAGGAAAAGAGGAAGAAGTGGCTAGAGTGGTTACAGAACTGGGGTTCAATTGAAATAAGAACTGAATACAGTATATTGACAGCAAGAAGCATGTAAATAGACTAGGGAAGAGGAAAAAGAAGCAGGTAAATGATGACCTAGGAAGAAAAACAAATGCAAATTACACCAAAAATAGGAAGTCATTCTGGAAAGAGGTGCGGAAATGTAGAAGTGACAGTGGAGAGAAATCTGAAAGTGTGAAGGATGCAAGTGGTTGATTATTATCCCATTGAGATGAAGTAAGGACCAGATGGAAAGAATATTCTGAAAGCCTGATGAATGGGAATAAAGGGAGCAGAGCAGCTGTAAATGTGATTGGTTTTGCGGGTGTGCAGAGAAGGAATGCAGTGCCAGGAAATGTGACACTCGCAGAGGTGAGGAACGCTATGAAGCGGCTGAAAAATGGGAAAGCAGCAGGGGTTGATGAGGTGTATGCAGAGATGATTAAGACAGTGGAAAGAGCAGAATGAAGTGCTTGTTGGAGATATGTAAGAAGACATGGGTGAGTGAAACTTTGTCAGTAGAGTGGAAGAAGACTGTGATTGTACCCCTGTACAAAATTAAAGGTGAACGAAGTGAGTAAGAATTATCGTGGCGTAAGTTTATTGAGTTATTATAGATGAGTTATTATAGAGAAAGTAAGAGAGATATCAGAAGTCCTAGTGAGTGATGAGCAGGGTGGTTTTAGGAGTGGCAGAGGATGTGTGGATCAAATATTTGCAGTGAGACTGATAGCAGAAATGGCTTGTGAGAAGGACCATAAGGTGTTTATGGCAAAGTAGACAGAGAAGGATTGTGGGAGGTTTTGTGTATGTACGTTGTAGATGGTAAGCTGTTAGGTGGGGTCAAGAGTTTTTATGGTGGTAGTGAGGCATGTGTAAGGGTAAATGGGCATCTAAGTGAATGGTTCACAGTCAATGTGGGGGTGTGACAAGGTTGTGTGATGTCCCCATGGTTGGTCAGTATACAGTATATTTATGGAGTAGTAAAAACATGAGTATTAGAGAGAGGGATGGTGTTGGTAATGAATGGTTGTGGATGGAATAGCTCTGTTCTCTGCTGATGATGAAGTACTACTTGCAAATACCAGACAAGAACTTGGTAGACTAGTGCAGTGTTTGGTAGATGTCTGTGAGTGTCGTACCTCGAGAGTATATGTAGAAAAGAGTAAAGAGATGGTTATTGAGAGAGAAGGTGACTTCCAGTGTGATGTTACAGTGAATGGAGAGAGACTGGAATTAGTGAGAGAGTTCAAGTACTTGGGAGCAGTGATAGAAAAAGGTGGAAAATGTGCAAACGAAGTGGAAAGTAGAGTGACACAAGGAAGAAAAGTAACTGGTGCAATGAAGGCCTTGATAAGAAACAGGCTTGAGTGTTTCAGCTGCATGAGACTTACATGAAGGAGTGTTAGTGCCAACTTTAACAAATGAATGTGAGAATATGGTGTGGTCTGAAAATGAAAAGTCAAGAGTGAGAGCAGTTGAGATGAGACTGCTGAGGAATGTATGTGGAGTGCAGAGAATGGATAGGGTATGAAATAATGTGATTTGTGAAAGATGCGAAGTGAGGAAGTCTGTGGACACCAGAATCGAAGAGAGTGTACTGAAATAGTATGTTATGTGGAGGGAATGGATACCAATAGAGTGGTGAAAATGATATATCTGAGCGAATTTGAAGGAAGGAGGAGGCGATGTAGGCCAAGAAGAGGGTGGAGGGATATGGTGGAGAGTGTGTGAGGAATAGAGGTATAGAAGTCGGTGAGGCTAGGGGACAGACAAGAAATCGGTCTGACTGGATGAATGTTGTGAGAGGAAGCGCATGATCAGGGATTTGGCACCCCATTTTTATGTGACTTCATCTAGATTGACTCTGTCGGATAGGTTTATGTGAAGCTACAGAATGTGGTGAATGTTTTTGGCATATCATATAAAGCCAGGATTACGGGGTTCTTGAATGATGAGCGGCCCATTGAATTGGTCAGACTTGGGCTGTCTGGACATTGCTACTCTTCACCCTGCCCTAGGGTGGAAAAGGAGGTCCAGATGATGATGATGGAAAACAGCATGGCTACTTTTGCCCCAGTCAGAGATATGAGCCAAGTCTGAAATTAGGTGTGCCATAGCCTCATCTCTTGTTTGTTGAAGTAATCTCTGATGGATGCCGCGAGAAACTGATGAAAAAGTGAAGGGTGGAGCCATCACTGTATGAATGGATAGGGTTAGATGTACAGTTTAGATGATCGTTGTCAAATAGAATGAAGAATTGGTGATAGGACAGACACCTCAGGAATACCACTACTGATAGCTCTAGGTGAAGATTGATAGCCATGTACAGCAGCAGCCATAGACTGACCAGAAAGGAAACTAGAGATGAAGGCACAGACAGACGGACAGAAACTGTAAGAGGACAGTTTGGAAATTAAAGATTTATGTCTGAGTCAATCAAAAGCTTTTGAGATATCAAATGCAGTGGCAAATCTTTTGCCAGAGTCCCAAAAGGAAGATGAGAATATCACCAGTGTAGGAGCCTTGGTGGAACTCATACTGGTGATTGGAAAGGTTGTGACACAAAAGTTGCTTTATTTTTTTTATTATTTTATTTATTTTTTTATGAATTAAAAAACTTTAGGAATACAGTATGTTAAAGCAATTGGGCGATAATTAGAGGACTAGAAATGGTCACCCTTCTTCGAGGCAGTTGAATGAGAGCAAACTTCCAGCAAGAAGGAAATGTACAGGTTGTCAGACAAAGGTGAGATAGTTTACTTATGCAAGGTGTAAACACAGAATCATAGTTCTTGGCAACAAAAGTAGGGACCCCATGAGGCTCATACACTTTGTTAGTGTTGAGGCTAGTGAGGGCAGAAAGTACACCAACTGAAAAAGTTTTGATGGCATTCATGAGGTAATTAGAGGGGGAAGAGGTGGAGGAATGGCACTGGAATTGTTCCAGTTGAAGTGGGGAGGAGAAGGTCTGGGTGAAGAGTTCTGCCTTTTCAATAAAAGAAACAGCTACAGAGCCATCAGAATGGCGAAGAGGAAGGAAGGGGGAATAAAGTTGCTAGAAAAGGTTTTGGCAAGGAACAGGAAGAATTTGAGAGTTCAGAGCATTCAGTATAGTGAAATTGTTTTTTAGCAAAGAACAGATTTAGCACAGTTCCAGGCAGAAATATAAAATAGATGAGATTCATGGGTGAGTTGGTGCCAGTACCTTTTGTAAGCCTTCTCCTTGTGGACAGCATAGAACATGCATGATTAAAATTTGTTAAAATTTGTCAGAGGATCAGAGAATGGAATGTATGCATTCGTCCCAGAAAAAATAATTTCCATAATGCATGTGGCACACTCAGATGGCTTTCAGCCATGAAAGCAGTAATCATTCCAGAGGCCTGAGGGCTTACCAGTCAGCAGCTCCACATTGGTACAGACATGACTTCTTAGGAGGGTCTGCAGGCCTTAATGGAGTGACAGGACAGGTGATAAGGTTGTAATTGAAGAAGCCCAACAGAGAGAAAAAATTAACAGAGTAAGCTAAAGGATTAGTTTTTAGGATAGGGTCAAGTATGTTGGAACTTGCCAAGGCAGCTAAGGACACAGGTACGGTGCTGTACAATCTGCTGTCGATCATTAAGGATAGAAAAAATGTTGTCATGTTCTCCAGGTGGATCAGTGAATGGAGAGAAGACACAGTATGAACATAGAAATCACTTAGAAAGGAGATTTGAAGGGAAGGAGAAATTGACAGGATGTGATTTCAAGGAAGGAGAAATTGATTGAATGTGTTCCATCACAGAAATCAGATAGTCAGTTTTTTTTCATAGTTGGTAGATTTAGGGAATAAGTACACAGCTCAGATATACAGTATTTAGTTAGAGAAGGACAGGATAGCTGAAAGCCAGAGTGTAGAGCATTCAGAGAATTAAAGTTCAGGAACATGAAATCAAAATATGTTACTGTGTAGCTATACAGAACCACCACCATTGGCATTGAAATGAGTACAGTTTAGATAAAGTAGTAGGATACAGATAAGGGTTTGTTGTCAGACACTTCAGACAGCTGAGTCTCAGTGAGGAAGAGAAGGTGAGATTTAAAGGAGGAGAGGTATTGGTCAATAGAGAATATTAGAGGAAAGGTCACAACTGTTGTAGAAATCAGTAGTAAGTCAGTGGTGCAGTACATCTCGGCTGGTCATCACTGTGAGAAGGGCAGATGGTGGGAGCATTTATGGTCTTACATGGGGACTCAAGGCTAGGTTTTGTGTCACCTTTTTTTTAAAACAAGGTTTGGTTTGTTTGTTTGTTTGTTTTTTTTAATGCAAGGAAGAAGGAACCAAAGGCCACGGGCCAGCATACTGTAGTTCGGTGTAAACAGCTAAAGGGTAATGTATAGGATAGTATGCTGGCCTGCTTCCTGTGTTACTGAAACCAAAAAAAAGTTTCATCAAAGGGGGATGATCAGAAGCAGGTCCTGAGGGCTGGTGAAGTGGAAGCTCCAGCTCTCCCTGTCACCAGATTTCCATCCACCTTAGGTGTACTGTACTATTAAGCTGGAGCATGGTTTAATTCTACTTACAAATGGTAGGTGGTGGCGACCATCATCCACTCACTTGATGTAGCTGTGTATTTCTTCCTTCCTCTTTTTAGCATGAGCAAAGACATGTATAGCGCTATATAAAATGTAATGTATATTTTCTTTGAGCGTGATCAGTGTACATATTGAGTATTAAAAAAAAAAGTATAAGTTATGTTGAATTCATGGTGATTCAATCAGTATGTGTACTACATATTCCATCCGTTCTGTATGTTCCCGCAGTTAGGGGTTTGAAACCCAATCTACAGCAGACAAATTTGAAATGGGTGCAAGCGTTGTGTCCTTTCATATGCTAGTATGTTGGCACCCTGTCAATTCACAGTGATGACTTTTACAAATTATGATATCAGAAATGAACTCCCTTGGAAGATAATTTATGTCAGTAATTTTGTTGATTACTGAGAGTGAAAGGGAGGCAAAGGAAAGATTTAGGAAATGGAGAGATGGTATGGGGCACAAGGGCTTTAGAGTAAATGCAGATAAAACAAAGATGATGGTATCTAGGGTTGGTGGCAGTACTGTCAAAGAAGAGGGAGAGTGACCATGTGCAGTTTACCACAGGGCATGGGAAGTTATTCCATCTTGTGCAGTATATGTGATAAGTGGGTGCGTAAGAGATGTAGAGGTATTACAGGTAGACTGCGAGATAATGCTGATTTCATGTGTGGGGTGTGTCGGGAGGGCAAGTGGAGATTGTCAGGTGAATCTCTTGAGTGTGTGGAAGAGTTTTGTTACTTGGGAGGCATGTTATGTGCCACAGGTGGGGCTGGAGCTAGATCTCTGGCTAGAGTGAGGAGTGGTTGGAAGAAGTTCAGGGAGCTGTTGTCTCTCTTGACATTGAGAGGGCTCTCCCTCTGTCCTAAGGGATCTTTGAATGCAGTATGTGTTAGAAGTGTAATGTTATATGGTAGTGATACCTGGGCAGTAAATGAAGAGGATATTTGCAGGCTCAAACTTACAGACATGACAATGATTAGGTGGATGTGCAGTGCAGTGTGTCCTTAAATTCGAGGCCTGGGCATTAAAGGAAGAGGATATTTGCAGGCACAAATGCACTGACATGACCATGATTAAGTGGATGTGCAGTATGTTTTTGAATGCAAGGGCTGGGGGGACTAGTTTACGATGGAAGAATTAAGAGGAAGGATGGGACTGGAGTGTATTGGTGTTGTGATGAGGAGAGGTAGATTGAGATGGTATGAGCATGACAGTTGGGTGCAGGAAGTGAGAAGTGTTAATGTTTGGGGTAGATTTGTGAGAGGCAGACTGAAAAGACCTGGGACGAGGCCATAGAGTGAGACCTCAGGGATAAGGGACTGAATAGAGAGGCTATCAGAGATCAAGCAGCTTGGAGACCCTCCATTAGGTGACCAAGGCCAATGCATGCAAGCATGTTGAAGCCTTTTTAAACATAATGAAACAAAATGAAAGAAAATGGTTTAGCTTGAAAGACTTTGTCTTGGCAAACCTTTTTTATCTAAGGACAGTTGTCCATTCTACATGATCTCTGACAGCATTGCTTATTCCCATAACCCTAAGCTCATTTTGTTGAACCTCATCCCATATCTTCTTTAGTCTACCTCTTGGTGTTCTACGATTCACATTCGTACTTCATAATCGTTTTAGTTTTCATCTTCCATTTTCTCCACGTATTCAATACATTACCTTAATCTCTGATTTGTTTTCAAGGCTTGTGAATTGCTAAACTGTTTCTCACAGAATTCATGTATAGACTATAAACTAGAATGTAGTCAAGTATGTACTGGTATATAGGTTGTTATGTGGTGAATTAACCATCTCAGCAACCAGATGTATCATCTGTCTACAGTATTATTCAGAGCATGGTTAATAAGGGGTAAACGTTTTGTCTTGCAGTTGACCATAAAGGTGACAGATGTGAATGATAACCCACCCAAGTTTGATCTGCCAGACTACCAGGCTCACAATGTGGACGAGGACATACCCATTGGCTCTTCTATTCTCAGGGTAAGGAAGGCCAGACAGTTGCTGTTTTGCTCATCTTTGTTTCTTTATAGACTTATTTAGGTTGCTTTGAGACTCATCTTTAACTAGAAGGATGGTATAACTTGCTACACCTTCTGAAAGTACTGAAAGCAGAATTTGTCAGTTATTCTTAGAGAGGCTCATGATTGTTCTAACTGACCAGATGTGCAGCTCAGGTGACCAGCCAACACAAGATCAACACAGTTGAGATGCTGTGTTGTCTCAGTTGAATGAGTGCAGGAGATTGATACGTTGTTGTGTATAGTGTGAGGTGCCTAGTTACATTGTATTCTTGTGTTGTCTTAATCAGAATTTAAACCAGTAGCCTTAGCACTCATAATTAAAACCTTTTAAGTGACTTCAGTACCATAGCTTAATGTGGCTGTTGCGGATGATAACCTCATTTTTGTATTATGAGTAATCTTCAGTTCACCTTTTCGTAGTCTGGATAGAAGTGTACTTTCATCATTGTAGCTGAGTATACTGTATTTCATTGTACAGAAATTGGTAAGGATGGCATATGCAGGAATAATTTTTTTGTCCTTTTGTGTGATGTTATTCTGATGTCTCATATTGAGAACAAACCTGAATAATAAGATAGCCATATATATTTTGTGGACTTAACATCATCCCTTGTCTAATGCAGGTAAAGGCTCGGGACAATGACTCAGGGACCAATGCAGAAATTACCTACTCAGTTTCTGATGATCATTTTCGTGTGGACAACAAAGGGATAATTTACAACAGAAAAACACTCGATGCTGATGACAACAATGCCTATTATGAATTTATGGTCACGGCTACAGACAGAGGTATGAAACACCAATTAACTGTTGTTTGTTACAGTTTAAGAAAATATGAATGATAGTTTCATTTATTGTAATGTTTTAAATAGTGAATTACAGTATTGTGTATAATTTTGCATTTATTTTAATTGTTAATTGGATCCTTCCAGGTGAACCAGCCAAAGAGGGCACAGCTACAATACGTATATACACCAAAAATAAGAATGATGAAGAGCCCAATTTCTCCCAGCAAGTGTACACACCCAATGTTGATGAAAATGCTGGGCCAAACACACTTGTCACTACAGTTGTGGCCTCTGATAAAGATGGTGACAATGTTGAATTTGGATTTGTGGGTGGAAATCAAAACTCGGGCCAGTTTGTAATAGAGAAGATGACCGGTGTGATCCGACTTCATAATGGACCGATTTCTCTTGACCGGGACAAGTATGAGCTTAATGTGACTGCAGTAGATGATGGAAACTGCTGTCGCGAGGGTGTCAAATCCCGCCACACCTCTACAGCTGTTGTTGTTGTATTCATTACTGATGTTAATGATAACAAGCCTGTCTTCAAGGACTGTGCCACATACCATGCCACAGTGGAGGAGTCTGCTTCCAATGGCTCTCCTGTGATCACTGTCCATGCCACAGATGAGGATAAAGGTGTCAATGGTCAGGTATGTCAATCTCTAGGATTCTGGGAGTATCGTACCTGTAGTTGTTCAGTGTTACAACAGTTTATGCAGCAAATAGACAGCTTCTTGTTGCCTTAAGAGATTTTTTTTTTCTCTTTTATTTGAGATATCATTATTATTGCTGTGTCATGTATATATATATATATAAAGGTATTTAAATAACACAGCCAGTTTAGCAGTAGTAGTTGCAATCACAGGCTCATTTGAATGTGAACCCAGTGGGGATATGGAAATACAGTAGTTGTGGGACATTTGTGAAACCAGGCGGTGGAACCACCTGGTCATGTTGGTGCTGCCACATGAAGGTGTCCCCTTCTGGCACCAAGAGGCATTTTACTGTGATAAAATGTTTAAAGGATATATTTGCTGCCCCCCCCCCCCCTCTCTCTCTCTCTCTCTCTCTCTCTCT